>OZ038391.1:15431696-15586696 GCA_964036045.1 Eutreptiella sp. 'Long Island Sound 2002'
CCCCCCCCCCGCCCCCCAGAGAGGGACACGGTGGCAGAACCAGCGCATCTGAACAGCAAAACCACGGCCCTGTTCCCCCGTGGCTTGGGACATGCTGTGCACACCCATCGTGTCCAACAACCCCAAACCAGTGCGTACGCCCGGAGGCACGCTCACTCAGCCTCACCCCCCGCCCCCAAGTGATGTATTAGAACGGCCTACACCGTAGGAGGAGGGGGAGCTACCCCCCCCCCCCCCCCCCCTGGACCTTCATTCAAGGAAAGGGAAGGGAAGGGCAGCAAATGGCGATCGGCCAGTAGGCGCCGCCGGCTGCAGACAAGAACAACAAGTCCAAGGCGACATGCCAAGCCCCCCCCTAGACCTCCCCCCCTCCTCCCCTTCCAATGTTTGAGACCAGCCAAATTTTGCTTCGGCGCCTTCGATGCCACGATGCCAAGAGGATTTACGCTTCAAATTATTTGGCCTGCCTTCGGTGGGGACCACAGGGGGACCCTGGGAGGAGGGGGGGGTCCCAGCCCAAGCTCCATCCCCACTTCAGGACCCCCCCCAACCCCCCCTTCTAATACATCCCTCCCCCCCCCCCCCCCCGCCCCCCAACGTTGACCTACGAGCCCTGAAATGCCGCTCTACCCCTGCGCTCTGGTGTTGGTCCACAAGCAGCGCTACTTTGACCCCCCGTCGGAGACGAATCGGGTTTGGGGCGTGCGGTAGGAGAGCCCTCGGGCGATGACAGTCCTGCCGCCATGAAGACAAAGGGGGGCAACCAGCCCCACAACGCGGTGGTGGTGGGATGGTGCTCCACCTCCTCAGCCCCCCGGCCCCACACCGCCCATTGCAGTTGCTAAAGCACTACGGCTGCACAGCGCCGAGCTGCTGCCGGGCTGGCGCCTGCCCTGACTACCCTCTGACCCTTGCCTTTGACCTTCCTCCCCCTGCCATGGGCATCACACCGCTTCGCAAGGGCCTTTGCAGGGGCTGCGGCCCACAAACCGGTCGGTCTTCAAGGCAACAGAAATCGTTGGGAGAGCGACACGTGTGGACGCTAAGACCCAGCTCTTGAGTGCGAGTGCTGGTGGCCGGGGATGGAGGGGGCCAGGGTGTCTTTGTGCCAGAGACCCCCACTGTTTGCCTTTCTGCCACTTGGGATTGATCGCTGTGGTGCAGGGGCTAAGAGGGAAACGTGTACGCGGTGCTCCACACGGTGCGCATTGGAGGTGCATGTATTTGCATTTACATACATGAAACACTTGTTTGTCACCGACACAATCCCTTTCAGGGAACTAGACAGATGGTACAAAGAAGTACGAGTGGTATGAGCTGCAATGTGTGCAGTGAATGTGTTTTCTGGTGTGTGCGGAGTTGTGAGCTCTACCTTTTTTTTTGTCCTTCTCGCATCTTCATTCCTTTGTTCTTTTGCACTGCTGCCCGGGTTCGTTTCGCTGTTTTCTTTTCATGCACCAATTTTGTGACCGACATAAGGCCTAGCGGGAGCGGCTTCTTGGCATAAAACTGGTATTGAATCCGGATCAAGAAGCGGACAGAGGTAGAGTGGAGGCCTCCATTGTTGTATGCTCACCCCGTAGGCCACCGCATCCCTGCTACCCTGAAAATCTGACAGAAAATGCGTACAATGGCAACTCTAACTGAGCACATTGTGCGCACGCTGTGCGCTTGTTTCCCTCTAAAGGAAACCTCTGATCCGAAAACTTCGTCCCCAGGAAAATGCCTGTAGCAGCGTAGCTCACCATGTGTTGCAATGTGCTGTCGAAAATCCCTTGGGTCAAAGGGTACGTGCATCAAACAGCATCCCGCCCATGTTGTTTGTCTTGGGGGACATTTCAGTCTCAGTCCACCACCGCTCTCACCGGACATCAAGCCGCACCTGCACCAATGCCTACCACTGCACCCAGTCAATAAACACCGATGCCCCTTCATCCATACCACCTACAAACCGGCACGGACCCAAGCCCACCCCCTGTGCTGGCACGCCGCCTTGCTTCCAACCGGGGTCGGACACCAGCAGCCTGCCACCGCGTTCCTCCGTGGGTTGATGTGAGTCAATGGGTGGGCTGCAGTATCTAAGGGCCGAGGCCACGGTCTTACCCATTGCGGCACCTCTAGACCATGAATAAGGGCTGGAATTGGCCGGCGCCATGGTACTCCCCCAAAGACAACCGTCTGCTAGATGACCCGCTGGACATATAGATACACAACTCAACCGCCTGCCGCAGCCGAGTCCTGGAGTGGGCGGACACGGGGTCTTGGTGTTGTCCTGTAGGAGGCAGTGGGGGAGGGTTGACACCGACGGGGAGAGCGGCATCCAAAAGGTGACACTAGTCATGCTCTGGCATCCGGCCTTGGGCGGGGGTGGGCTGGCATCCTTTGGTGATTGAGTGCACCATGTTGGGGAATGGGTGGTTGTGGCCATTGCCGCTGCTCCCAATGCTAGCCCACCTAGCCCACTGCACCTAGCCATAGTGCTCTGGTAGGTGGCTCGGGTGGATGGGGGGACCAAATGGGCTTGGTGGTGGGCCCACTGGAGGCAAGGAGCTGCCATCCAAATGAGACATGTTGATAGCTTGATGGGGGAACAGGCGTAACCCCCCCCCCCTTTGCGCAACCATGGGCTTGTCCAAGGATGGCGACCCCGTCCGACCTTTTCCTGTTTTCCGGTTTTTGTGGTCAGAAATGTAACGTGGCTGTGCTCCGATTGTAGAGGGAAAGGGGGGATGGACACAGCCTTGTCCGAGCACAGGGACCCGTTTGACCGTTGTTTTCCTGATTTTCAGTCCTTGTGCAAGGGGGTGGGGTAGGGTGGGGGGGTATAGTGGTTGGGCATTGCTTGGTTGACGCTCTGTGCTGATTGGCAAAGCATGGTGTCACTATATGTCTTTTTGTGCCGCTGCCGCCTTTCATGGGACGGGGACGAACACCCTGAGCATACCCTACATTGGGCTCCATGCGTCCAACACCTTCGCTGCCCCCCTCCCCTGAGCAGCAGCACTGGATGCCCCCCTGGACGCCATGGACGCGGCCCTGCAGGCTGTGGCAGAATACCCCCGAGCACCCCCTGTCCATTGAGGGAGGGGGTAAGGTCCTTCATGCACTCAGCCTGGGTTCTGTGGAATCCGTACACCCTTCAAGCCTTCGTGACAGTGCTGAGCAGCATGTGCCCGGGCTGCTACTTTTGGGCAAGTGTCTTCAACTTTAGTCCCAGATTTACCACTTTCAAGGGAAACCCCCATACAAACCAGAACATTGCCAGCTAACTCAACCCCAAGACCATCATCTTAGGACAGAACACTGAACTTGCCAATTCAAATTGCACCAAGAATTGTGGTGTTCATTGTGCCTTGCACATAGCCTTGTCCCCAACAGTGCGTGGGTCAATACATTTCGGACAACAGTTTTTCTTAAACCCCCCCCTCCGGAAAAAAAGAAACATCACCCCCCCCCCCCCAGTCACTGGTGCCCCGTTCGGGATGAAGAATCATGCCCCCCCCCCCCCCCCCTGGGCTTTTCGCTTAAAAAATCACCAATGCTGTTCGCTTCTTGGCTCCATTTTGTTAGAAGATGGGCATACAAGATTATTTTGCTCATAAAGGGGTGATGCTTGATGTGTGGCAGTATACTAGTGAGGGCTCCGGATGACTAGTGTGAATTCCCAGAGGGATATAGATGACTGCTGTAAATTCCTGGAGAGCTGTGGATGGGTACTGTAGGCACCATTTCTGCAAGGTTTTGGGTTTATGCCACCCCCTTTTGTTGTAGGAGTTGTAGGAGGTGCGAAGCATACATCCAAACAATGCTTCAGGCACCTGCACAAGCCCGGAAAAGGCCCACCTGAAAGTTTCCGCTGAAAATCTGATGACATTGCAAGCCCCCCCCCCCCCCCGGGCATGTCGTTCCCCCCCCCCCCCCTCCCACCCAGAACGAAGAAACATGCCCATACTGCCACCCCACCTGAGAAGTGAGAATTGTGGTCCAGGCCAACGACAGGGGGGGGGGGGGATACACATTTACCACAAAGTGTGGTGATGTGCTGTTGCCTCCACAAAGCACAACCCAATCCGTCATCATCTTGTGCAGTGGCCGTGTTGGTTGCATCAGAGGTGGTCCATGCATGAGGAGGGGTATGTTCCATAAGTCCCACAACAGTTTCCATGGTCCATAAGAGCAGTACCGGACCCGCTACATGGGGGTTCCCAAAGTGGAGTGGATTCATGCGGCTCCTGCAGCAAGGAGGATAGCCCCGAGGATAGCATTGGTCGCCTACAAGTTTGCCTGGCGCACGCCCAACACGCCAACGCTCCCTCGATGATCACAAGGCCCCCTGCCCATCGCGTGGAGTTTTCGAGTACTGACCTTGCCTGGACTGATTTTTCGGTGGTTGCACCCCATGGTCATTGACTGCACCCTTGCTAGCACTTGTCATGGGGCTAGGCATCTGCCGCAACTTGGGGTGGAGCCAGTTAGACACCACCTTAGTGCTTCTGTGCTAGGCACTGGACCGGGAAAGCGTCGGAACCCTGTCAGGGGGGCGTGAAGGTGCGGTCACCACCAAAGGGGCCATTGTTGGGTCTTGATATCTTGGGACAATATAACAATGCGTTACTAGTATTTAGTACTGAGGGGGGGCCTACCCTAGACCCTCTTGTGACCTCACAGAGCTGGGCCCATTTAGGCTCCTCATCACCAAGGGTCTTCTACTTGCGTTTCTTGTTTGTTGTTTGCCGTTGGCCGCATGGGGTCGCAGTGGGAGTGTTTGCCGCGGTCACTAGCACTTTCACCTTGATTTTGCAGGGCAACACGGCTTCCTCTGCATGCGCTGCCTCCTCACTACATTGCTAGTGCCTAGGAAATGTAACGCCAGCCCTAGACTCAGCCAATAACTGACCAAAAGATGCGGGAAACGGTGGGGCGTGGGATGTGGGGCACAGCGACCCCTACCCACAGCCCCACAAAGCAACAATCACGACGACTAGTGTGGCAGTTCAAGTCAAGGGCTGAGGTGTGCAACAAGGTGCGGGGCCAGGGTGTGTTGGGTGGAATACAAGGGGGGTGTGGTCAAGAGGTGGCAAGGCTGGCAAGATGGGGCGGAGGGGACAGGATGGGGGTAGGGGAGTGGGTGGTAGGCAGTGGCAGATTGGGAAGCGCGTCCCCTTCGAACACCCCCGATGCCGCATTGGTGGCCTGTGGGACTCTCCATACCCCCGGCACGTCTCCTGTGCGCCGGGTGTGGGGGCCCCGCCCATGGCCGCCTTCCCTTCACCGGGCCTCCCCTCCGCATCTGCTGGGGCCCGGGTCCCCAGGCAACGGAGCAAAAGGGAGCGGCTTCCCTTTGGCTGCTGCCGTGTGCGTCGCATTCCGAGGTCCCCAAAGGACAGTGAGCCTTCAGTTGCATGGGCCGATGGGTCTTGGGCTGAGGTGCGGAGAGGGTGAGGCCAGGGATGTAAAGAACAGCCGTATGCCGCAGGAAAAGGGGGGGTACCCCCCCCCCCCTCCTCCCCTTCCAATGTTTGAGGCTGACAGCCAACATTTTGCTTCGGCGCCTTCGGTGCCAAGTCAAGTTTCCGCTTCAAATTATTTGGCCCGCCTTCGGCGAGGACCACAAGGGGACCCTGGGAGGAGGGGGGGTCCCAGTCAAACCCCCCTCGCCCCCCCCCCCCCTTCAGACCCCCGCTCCCCGCCTTCTAATACATCGCTGGGTGAGGCTGAGCTGTAAAGCGCTGCCACGCGAATCCTCTGATCATCACGGCCCCAAACCCCCGCAGATCTCTGTGCTGCTTCATGGATGAGGCAGGCGGTCCACCTCTGCATCGCAGCCGCGTGGGTCCTGCTGCTTTGTGGCTGGCACACGCCTGCGCGCGTCTGGAACGCCCTCCTGCCGCGGTGGGCGCGCGACCCCCGCGCGCCCGCGGCCCCCGCCGCGGGGCCTTTGGGCCCGAGGCCGAGCTCCGCCACTGGCCCCCGCCCTGACGCCCCCCACCCCCCGGGCCCTCTTCCGAACGCATCCATCGACCGCCCCCCCGCGGGCCATGCCCATGCGCCGCCACCCCCGCCCTCTGCGGCCCCAGGCCACACCAGCGACCGTCCCGCTCAGAGCCCGCCCCCGCCCCCGCGTAGCCCCCCCACGGCCTCCGCCCTCAAGACCTGGGCCGAGTGCCTCCCGGACGCCCGCCCCCCCCAAGTCCTGCGCTTCACGATCCCCTTCATCACCACCGCCGTCCTCCCGGAGGCCCCCGCCCCCGCGGCCCCCGCGGCCCCGCGCGATGACCCGGCGCCGCCCCCCCACCCCCCGAACGCGAGCCTCGGCCCCCCGCCGCCCCCCCGCCCCGTCCCCCGCGTCGCCCTCACCGCCACCAGCCTCGACGCGCTCTCCCTCTCCGGGGCTCTGGAGAACCTGCAGGCCATCCGACAGCACCTGCCCGCCTTCGTCATCCACCTCCTGCACCATCCGGCCCTGCCCCCGGCCGTCGCCGCCGCGGTCCGCCGCGCGGGGGCCGTGACCGAGGCCCTGACGCCCCCCGGCGACGCGGGCGCGGACCCCCTCATGGCCTGCCTCCTGCGGGACCTGGCCCCCGTGCGGCTGCTGGCCCGCCTCCGGGGCCGCTTCTCGGTCCTCCTCGTCCTCGACCCCCGGCGCCGCGTCGTCGCCGGCCACGCGCGCGCGCTCGACGCGTTCCTCCGGAGCGCCGCGCACCTCCACACGGTCCACGAGGCCCCGGACGGCGCGGGGCTGACCGCGGGGCTCTGGGCCGTCAAGGGCGGCGCCGCACTCGACTACGCCGCGCTGCACGGCGCCGCCGCGCGCCGCCTCGGCGCCAACGCGACGCTCCGCGCGGCGCTGGCGGCGTCGGACGGGGCGGAGCAGTGGTTTCTCGACGCGGTCCTCGCCCCCGCGGCGGCCCGGGCCCGGGCCGTGCTCCTGGTCCACGCCCCCGCCCCCGCGCCGCCCCCGCCCCCCGGGACCGTCCGGCTCCCCCTCCCGCCCGCGGAGGCCCGCGCCCTGCGGCTCGTGCACACGCGCAACCGCCGGCGGCGGCCGCTGGTCGCGTGCGGCGCGCGCTGCAGCGGCTGGGCCGACGTGGCGCTGGCGCGCCCCGCGAACGCCGGCGCGGCCCCGCGCCCCAAGGCCAAGGGCCAGGCGCTGCTGCTGAACTTCACCTGCGCGTTCCAGTACCGCCCCGCGCCCGCCGCGCTGCGCCGCTGCCACAACTACACGACGCAGTGGGTCACGTACGCGATCTACGGGCACGACCCCATTTACGTCGTCGGGCTCTTCGAGAACATCGCGCGCGCGCGGCGGCACTTGCCCGGGTGGACGGTCCACGTGTACCTGGACCGCAGCGTCCCGGCGGCGACGGCCGCGATGCTGCGCGCGGCCGGAGCGCTGGTGACGGACATGACGGGGGCGGCGCCCTACGCCCTCTTGGGGTGCCAGGGCAAGACGTTGTGGCGCTTCGAGCCCCTCCGCAACGCGAGCGTGACGCGGTTCCTCTCGCGCGACGCGGACGACCGGCTCACGGCCCGCGACGGCCTCATGGCGCGGGAGTGGGTCGCGTCCGGCCGCCGCTGGCACGTGTGCCGGCGGCCGGAGGAGAAGCGGTTCCGGCACTACGGCCCCGGGCTGCGGTACGTGGCCGCGGGGCTGTTCGGCGCCGTCGGGGCCGCGCTGCCGGACCTGCACGCGCGCGTCCGCGAGGCGGCGGCGCAGCCCCGCGGGCCGGCGGCGAAGTGGACGGCGGACCAGTGGTTCCTGCGGCGGTACGTCGTGGGGGAGGCGGCGCGGGACTTCTGCGGCCACACGCAGTACGCCAGCGACTACCCGGGCTGGTCCTATGCCCCGGGGCTCACGGGGGTCACGTACGACCGGGACGAGGCCGGGATGCTGCTGCCCTCCAAGTCGCGGTTGCTGGTGGGGCACTTGTGTGCGGATCCTGTGTAGCGGTTGCACAGGGGACGGTGGCACACGGGCTGCCACAGAACCTCTCACCCCGAACTATCAAGCCCCAACAATATGTTGGTGTTGTCAACACCGGGAGGGTGGTCCTTTTAACCGACTGAGGAACCAGCGACAGTTGGCGGCGTACCTGATGTGTTCTCTTGTGGGAGGCCCCACCCGGATCGCTGGGAGCCATGGAGCAAAAAAGTTAGAGTGTTCTGTTCGACTAAAATGGTTTTCGTTCATCAAGGGTAGCCTGCTCTGCTCCCATTCCCTTCAATTTCGTGCACACAGGTTGCTGGCGGAGCAGCAACATTTCGCCACCAGCCTGCACACAATTTTGGTTGTTGTCTGTATGGCTGAGGGAGATGACTTTTGTTCTTCTGCATATCCCCTGACCCCCATCCCGAACCTTCACCCTCATTGCACCCCAGACGCTTACCAAGACTTGCCGCCGTAACCCGAACTCTTCACTGCATTCTCTCCCTTTTGTGTTGGCAATTTTCGCGTATGCCTCTTTTCCACCACACGTTTGCACCTCTGGTGAAGAGTGGGTGGGGGTGAGGAGATGGGAAGAGGGGGGGTATGGGGGGGTATACCCACCATCACCATATTTGCAGATAGCTTGCGCACCAATTTGGTGAGCAGGCTGCTGGTGCAACGGGGTCAAGATATATTTTTCAGAATTTCTGCTGTGCTTTGTAGAATAGACCAGTTTAGCACATAGTGCATTGCCACCTGTTCCGAAAGCCACCAAAAGGGTAATGAATTCTGTTTCCAACTGCTGATCTTTCCTGAAGCATTTTATTCTGGAGTGTGCTTCCAACATGCACCAGCACTTGTGACAAGTGTTCAAGATTGCAAATCCCCTGCTCTGCAAGGGGTGAAAAAAGACCCCGCTTAGCACAAAAAAAACCGCCTGAAAAGTCGCAAAATGTACCAAAAAGGCGTAAAAGGTACCAGAAACCCCAGAAAGTGTGTCCCCCCCAAAGTGTGTGGTTTGAAACATTTTGGGGGCCGGGGTTGGTACAGACCGGGGGGGGGGGGGCACAATTTGGGGGTTTTTTTGGTACAATGGGGGGGGGTTTTATGGTACAATTCAGGGGTTTTCAAGTACACATCTGGGGGCTTTTAAATGCATTTTGTCAGGTTTTTGTAGTCCTTTTTTTTTTTTTTTTTGAGTTTTTAGTATCCTCCGGGAGTGACTGGGGTGTGGGAGCCCAGGCCGGGTGTTAGGTGCTGTGGGTGCATCCCGAGAAGCCCACCCCCCCTCCACATACACACACTGGTGTGCCCAGGTTTGCTTGTGGGCATCTTGGTGGTCTTTGAAGGCAGATTTCAGGCATGGAGGTAGGAGAGGTGAAGGAGGGTCACGGAATATGATGAAGGTCACACGTGCACAGTGATGTGTTAAATGTGAATTCTTACTTTTTCGAGCACCACCCCTTTTTACCACCATCTTTGTTTGACGCAAAATCTTTTTTTTCCAACAAAAGCATAGTTTCACTTTGTGGGTCATTTCGCGGCTGAAAAAACCATCCCTTGCTGGTGACAGCACCAGCGGCTACCCAATGTGTGTCATTCCGGTTTTAGCCGTCCATCTTTTCTCAACGCTCCAACTCAAATAGAACCGCTATTTTTGCTTCCTCTTCGTGCATGCCACTCTAGCTTCATCTTATGTAAAGAACAACAACCTGAAACTGGTGCATTGCAAATTGTTGTTTTCAACGAATCGTCCCCAATTATGGAAAAAAAACTATTAATGAACCACGCGATTCAACTTTGGCGGACACACAAAAAAACCCCCGTGTTACCAGATCATCCCCATTTTTGTACAAAAAAAACCCAGTATGTACCAAAAACATTCCAAAATGTGCCAAAAAAAAACCCATTTGCACCAAAATACGTTTTTACTACCCCTTTTTGAAACGGGGCCGCCCCTATCAACGACTATGTGTTGCTCCCAAGTCCATGGGGGGACGCTTTTGCCACTGACATTGTTTAGTAACCTTGCCACAACCTTGCGTCTTTTTGCCATTTCACACACCCATTTTACACTCCATTGCCAAAGTATGTCCATCTCAAACCCTGTCGCAACAATGTGAAACAAAACACTGAGTGTACAAACACATAGCAGCAGCAGCATTGAGATTAGCATCATTGGCAAAGTGTTCGTACCAGCTTTGTCTGGTTTTTGGGTTTGTAGGGCTCCTGTTAGATAAATTGACTCAAAACCTAAATATTTTGAATGTTCTGCTGAATGCAATGTCATTGGTCTGAAATTGTTGCCTCTCCTGTACCCATGGGTGGGGAAAGTCACCAGAGTGGAGAGTCACCTGCTGTTTATGGCTTTCCAATATCCTGTATTGCTCCATTTCCAATGTTGATCTTGATTCTGAAAATGGCAACAATAGAAAGTTTTATGGTGATTTCAACACTGTGTGTTTGTTGTGCCTCTCCTGCTGCTTGCTGCTGGTGTAGGGTTTCCTGCTGCTTTTTTTTGATGAGGAAAATGTTTTATTTGCTGAAATACAACCAATCCAGGATAACCCAAGCCAGAGATGAGCAAGTAGAAGAAAGTCAGGATCAAAGCATGAAGGGCTGCAGTCACAAAGAGTTAGATAAAGAAAACTATCAACAATAGACCACAGCAATTAGCATACATTGCAATTCAGGATGAAATATTTTACATGTTTGAGAGAAAAAGATTGGAAAACTGCCCCAAGGGCTCACTCTCATCCACAGTGCCATCTTGAGATGTGCACTCTTTGTTTTTGGGTCCCATAGGTGCTGAGGTGGCATGGCATGTGGCGATGAGGTCACTGCCATGTCACATGGGATATTCCTACTGAGCTAGGCTGACTGGGTATTGAACCCGAGACCTCTCAAAAAGAGGTGCCCCAGCCCCCTAGGGTGCATACCACTAGGATAGCTAAGAATTCATGAGAAAACATAGATAAATTCATAGGCTCTGCCTTCAGTATATCAGTGCCTCAGCAACCCAGGAAAAGATGTTTTAGTGCCTATAGCTTGGGGATAAAGGGGTCCACACCACATCCTAATTTAGTGTTTGGTTCCATAGGTCAAAATGTGTTATCACCACTTTTGGTTGGGCCAATACTAAGATAGAAATGCCTGTGTGCTTAGAGCACCTCTAATACAACTAAAGTATACCCTAAAACATTGGAAAAGCACTTTTTCTTACTCCCCCCTTGTGCAGTGGTCGTCACCACTGTCGCACTTTCAGGAAAATGGGATTTTTTCTTGGCCTTTCCTTGGTTTCCACATCTACTTTAAGATACCTATAGCTTCCCTAACACTGGAAAAGAGCGCTTTACCATGGCCAACGACTCTCGCTGCATTGTTGATGACAAACTCCAACAGAAAACTCAGCACTCTCGGCGCTGCCGGGGTTCCTGTGGCTTGGTGGGGTTAGAGTAGGGCATGCCCCGACCATATGCATGTGCATCCCTCCCTCCAAGCTGCAGCGTATTACAACCCAACGCCAGACTCTCATAGGACGCTCGACCCAAGTCTCATGGAACCTGTTGGAGACACCTGTCCTGGTACTGGGGCGAGGGTGCGCTGATTTAATTAGAATTGCCCCTTGGAGGGGTCTTGATTCTGGTTCAGTCTCCTGCTGCTGCTTTTCGGCCAGAACAGCGGCCTACTCAACGAGGCTTTGCGAGGAGGTCTGTACAACAGAGGAATGGGAGAATGAGGGACGAATCCACGCAAGCGCGAAGCGACAACACCTAAATCCGTCAAATGACGGCCTAGAATTTTTCTGAAGGCACACACCTGGACAGAATCCAATTGTGCATCACATGCACATTTTTATAAAATTTGTAGTCATCTCTTGAATTTTTAAATCAAGAAATTCCTACGCAGAATAAGGCGGCGCGCAGGAGCGGCTCCTAGCGAAGCGCCGGAAAATAAAGAAATAATGAGATTATAAACGTATGTCTCACGTAGACAGGAAAATGACGAAACACACATAAATAGATGAGATTAAAGATTCCACCCACATTGCCAGAATCAACCAAAAATCAAGAATTTGAAAAATAAGAATATGACTTCAATGAATCAGGTATAAACTGCAGGTGTGCTCGTTCTGTTTGCCCGACGCACAGTGCTCGCCATGTGTCGTCGTTTTCAAGCCTGATAGCACGATAGAACATGATAGAGGGATAGATGAGAAAGATTGCAGATGATTAGAGGTAAGATCAGGATGATTAGACATACACACAAGTGCATAGCGACGTTTTTCGCTTGCGCCTCGTTGTCCTCCTCACCTTGCTTCACTCTCCAGCGGTAGGTAAGGTAGGTAAGCCCAGGTGGGGCCACCCCCTGGTGGAGTTCGTGATTGCGGGTATGATTGCCAAAGGTTAGTCGCAAACTCGTGCATGCTCTTGCATTCACACACGCATTAAAGGGTAGGCCACGCGAACTGCGCACGGTAAACCTTGTTTAGGTTACCCAGGGGCTCCTCGGTACATTCTTTAAGAGAGCCTGAGGAGTCTCTTAACGCTTGCTTGCTTGACAGGGGTGTTTGAGGACAACGTATTATAGGTCATACTGAGGAGCGTATAATCCGTGGAGTGTGGCTTGGTTCCTCAGCCGCAAACACCCCTTCATTGGCCTTTGCTTTACAGGTGGGCAGGTAGGGTGATTGGTGCAGCAGCGTCCCTTTTTTTTCCTGCCCTGCTAAACAAGGGCGCCGATCCCACAATCAATTGACTGCACCTCAGCCAGAAGTGGCGAGGGCAGTTCGACTCCATCGACATCCACGCTGTGCACGCCACCTGTGCGCCTCTCCACTCCAAGCCCTAGCAGGGGAAACGTGTTGTGACGTCCCTGTTAGGCCACAGTTGCTTAGCAGCGCTGTGTTCTCTTGTCTTCTTCACAGGAGGGTCATTAGGACCCACGACTTTATCTTCAACACCACCCAGTAGAGCGTGAGTGTAGGAGTGGTAATCCTGAGTGGGGGCTTGAGCCAGTTGCAGTAGCGCTCGCCCACCAGGATGGTGCCACTGTAGGGTGTGTAGGACCTGTAGTGCGTGTGTCACTGTCCCACCCGTTTCCTGCAATTTTAGCAGGGTTCGTGGGCTGTGGCAGTGGTTAGGTCAGCGTTTTGGCCACTTAGCAAAATGGTGTTTTCATGCCTTCATAGCTTTTGGCCACCCCTCCCTGTAGTAGACAGATAGGTAGGGAAAACAATACCTGGATTAGTACGCTGGGTATTCCCCCCAGGTTTTGCGCCGGCACAGAAATTGGGCGCTTAGGGGAGGGGAGACCCGGGGCGTACCCCGTGGCATCAATAAGACAACCCTCCGGGTTTAGCAAGCGTGCAGACTTGGGTATAATTAGGACACCACTTCTGCGGCTTGCTCTCAGGACCTTAGGAATAGCACACTCACACATACGCTTAGGCAGGTAGGGGTAAGGTTCAGTCCCTAGCAATGAGCAAACATGTCGCGCGTGTTCGCGCCTGGCGCCTGGAATTGTTTGAATTAGTCCCTTCCTGAACAGGAACGAACAGAACATCAGCTATTCTGGATTATTATCAGTGAGACGTGGAAAGCCTTTCTCACAGCCCTTGCAATAAGCAACGCGCCGGAAAATGACGAAAAAAGGAGATAAAGAGAAAGAACTCACAAACGTAAAGGATTTGAATGAACCGGAAGAGAATCGAGGAACAAAGATCGCGGGGAGCCGCCGTCAACGCAACCGAGCTCAATCTGTCGCAGAAAGAAGAGAATCATCTCTAGTAGCTCAACGTGTTTCTGCTCACGAAAACTCGTCTTCTCCCATTTTCTCAACTCCAAGCGAAGCACCATCAACGCCAAGCCGCTCAAGAAAAGGTAAACAAAAAGAATCGTCAAGCTGTCCCTCAAATTCTTCGCCCACGCCTTCCAATTCAACTCCAATCCAAAAAGATTCCCATGGTTCATATCGAAATGCCCTCACCAACACATGATCCCGCTTCCACATTATCAAGCAAATCCACACCAAAGAAAAACCGCCCCATCATACCATCCGACAAGGAAAAACCTTCAACTTCATTGAGAGAAACAACACCATCTTTAATGCGAAAGGTTACACCACCCCGGGCCCCATCCTCGACAAGGTGTACAACGAAGTCAAGTTTGAAATTGATCTCTTTGGAGACCGTGTGAACAACATCTACAACAACAAGGATCAATACAAATACCACGAAGAAGGTATTGGCTATTGTGCACAAGGTGATGACGACCTCCCGTTCCAAGCAATCCAAGCCGGTTTCAATTTTTGGGCCTTCCCACCAAAAAGCAACCATCGCCAATTGGAAAAAGAAGATGGAGAACCTTCCCTCACCACAAACATCGAAAAAATGATGGAAGCACTGAAAGAATCCCACGAAGAAGTACAAGGCGCAATCGCCCTAACGGTCAATGATCCACTCATAAATGAAAGGAACGCTTTTGATATAGACCATCGAAGAGCTCTACAAGCAATGGCGGAGTTTTGCACCCACACATTCCTTTTTGAACAGTTCCACTTCATGACACCAACACCGCAAAAAGATGATCAATGTTGCCTCACCCAAAGCACGCGCCCAAGTGGAGACAAACTTCTCGTGTGCTTCGTCTCAAATAAGTCATCTTACCGCAATTTCAACAAGTCCAAGTGTAGGATATTCAAAATGAATCCCCCGGGTAAAGACCAACACTCCCTATCCACCCAACTTTCTCACCATGGCTACGAAGATGAAAAGGTTCATCAAAAATGTTTTGTGAGGATCGACATCGACAAAAGCATCCTTGGAAGCGCCGATAAACACACGAACATCTACAAATACATCAATCTATTCTACGGATCAAAACAAGTACCGAAAGAAGCAGAAAGTGTCCAATCGGAGTTCGCTACCAACCAAAGATCACAATTTCACCCGAGGTAGTCACCGCTCAAAGACTGGGCCCGATGGGACATTGAGGTGCCGCCGGACGAAGCAACAGCCCTCTCCCAAAAAATTTGGTATGAACAAGCTCAACAAGTAAGCCGCAGAATCCTTGCTTTCCCTTCAATCCTATACGAGGACGCCAACACGTTCATGGCATTCCCATCAAAGCTGGTAAAGAATGCCTACACAAAAGGCACACCATTCGGTGAACTAATTAACATGCTTGATTTGGAATCAAACACTGGAACAATCTTACATGTGGCCCTGAGATCAGCAAACTCTCTATTTGTGCATGTATCTTATGAAAACGCAATTGATCCGGAGAGCTGAACCCTCGAAGAAAATTTCGCGACAACCCAAAAGCGTGGATTGATTTTTGTTCGTACAGTTGACGGCAAATACTGCCTACAAGTGGCTCCCACATTGGATGCCTCCTTTGATGAATTGGCGAATGTTCACCCCCCTGAAGTACCCAACACCGTGCTAATGATCGCTCCTCCCCACACGTCCTTCAGAGAAGCTAACTATGCTGCGGCCCTGTTCGGCTCCTTTTCGGAGGTCAAACACTACCAATCAGGACCCCGCATTCACTACGAATTTGTGTATGACAATCGTGAAAGTGCCATCATCGCAGACAACTCCATCGGTGATTCTTTCTCTTTCAAATACTATGACGCCGACCCTGACATCCGTGCAAACATCATTGCCACACACTCTAAAGAAAAACAAAAATCTGACCAAATTCTTTTCACCATTGGTACCGTTTTTGGAGCCTCCAAACAATTAGAAAAGTTTCAGAAAGACCCCCTTCGAAAAATGCGCTATGACTGAGCCAAATTTCATGCATCAACCCCCCAACCAAAAATTTCCTCCTCTGTTCAGCCGCACATGCGTTTTCAATCCGTTCCGCACCTCGCCGCACCACGCGTGGCATCCAGTCTCTCTACCACTTCAAGACAAGCCAACGGCTTTGTGGTCTTCCAACGCCTTGGAACCCCCCGTCCCAGGTGACTACTCAGAGCACATTTTGTGGACATGCCTGACTACGTGGGATACCCAGACACTTCCGAAAGTACCAATCCACACTCTACCGAAGACAACCCGTTGGAACAATTTGGGTGAATACCGACACCAGTTCCAAATGCCAATTATTCGCTGCTGCCCATGTTCAAGTATGCTGGTGCATCTATTTTCAGCTGTTCAACTACTACCGCATCGCCTCCTGGATCTACCGCATCGGAATCAACCTCTCCCTTTACAATAAGAAAAGCCAACGGATTCACGGTATTCTGCTCTACGCATCGATGGGATCGTGCACTATTTATGCAAACTGGTCCCAGCTTTCGCCTCATTGAAGAGTCTCAAAGGAGTCCCAGAACAAGCAACAGAACCCTGGTGGAAGCCCCAGCCTGGACTTCATTCAAATGCCGCCTACACCAGGGAACATGCTCCTGTCCTTTGCTGTGGTACCAATGCAAGCAAGTCGCAGGTCTCGCCTCAAAGAGGATGCTATACTGTCTCCAACCAGAACCTGAAAGCCTCCTGCTCCCCTGCTATTCCCAGACCAAAGGCCTCTACGCCAGTCTGGATCATATCCCATGGCCGTCCAATCCATGGAATCAGCTCACGCCCGTTGTCCTCAAATCCAGCTTGTTTTGGTTTCAGCCGCCGCCTGAAAAATTGGTCTCCTGCCAGCGCCAACACACAGCTATCCGTTCTGTCACAGGGCAATCGAAATACTCTCAGCTCACAACACCATCTCACAACCATCCTCCCCAAACACCCACGTCAACCCCCCCCCCCCAACTCTGACATGAAAAATGTGTAACCCACCCTCCACACATCCCTCCCTCTCCAACATTCCAATTTTAAAAACGAAACGACACCCCGCTCAGCCACCGCCTCCTCAAAACACTGTCATCACCAAAACACATCTCAAACTTACAACTCACAACATACAAAAACGAAAGGAAACTACAAACGCCATCATTGCGCAACACTTTCAGACACACACTGACATACTCTGCCTTCAAGAAGTCCTGGAAAAGCCCACCCCTCCACCCAACCTGGGCCTCACTACTTTTTACTGTGGCGCCACCGCCAACTCAAACGTAACAGCAATCCTTGTCCCATCCTAAGTAAGAAAAAGTGCTTTTCCAATGCTTTGAGGCATACTCTAGTTGTATTAGAGATGCACTGAGCATCTAGGCATTTCTATTTTAGTATTGGCCCCACTGAAGCGGTACCCAGAACCCCATGGCTAGGTTAGGGCATACAACCGGTCTCCGGTCCACTAACCCCATGTACGGAAGAGAAGACCGGTCTCCGGTCCACTAACCCCATGTACGGAAGGCGCCCGTTGACGCCCGGTGCGAGCCCGGCGGGAGCGTGTTCCGTGCTGTAAAGCCCCGCATCGGCAACCGATGCACCGCCAGCGGAGATTTGTATACCAGAATATCAGGAATCAACAGGGTTTTATTTTCATATTGTCTCCGTCAATTTTTACGCTTCCGTTCTGATATTCACTGTTTTGACTGCTGGCGGTTGGATCGCGACTTTACCGTAACCGCCAGTTTAACTGTTTATAATGGAAATTTTAACGCTATCCATGACGAAGGCTCTAAAGTCTTCAGGAATTGCGTTGATGCATCCGCAATTTTCACATTCTACACTCGCAACCTTAATCCGAATTTTTCAGGATGTCGAAATCGGATTTTCGACTTCGACATCCCCGCACTTGATTTGACCTCTCTCGAGTGGACCTACGTGCTTCCCTATGCACGAATCAACTTTCCTTTTTTCCTGCCCTCCATTTGTCTTAAAGATATGGGCAAAACAAAGTTGATTCGTGAGGCCACTTGTGAAGGTCATATCTCGTGTTGCTTGCGAGGAATGACAATAAGAAACGTGGGATGTATTCACAATACTCCCGACGTAATTTAGGAAGCATCATATGCCTTGCGTCTCCACACGTGCGCGCTAGTGTAATGGATCATGGTCAAGAGGGTAGAGTTTGCGTTGTAACTCTATGGCCATGATATTGCGTGCGTTAAGATAACTTTCGAGTGTAGCGCGCGAGTGTTGGTGTTGCATAGGAACTCTCCTTGAGTTCCTATGAGCGATTGACACAAAGTTATCCCCTTGGAGGGGCATGACATATCGTGGGGGGAGCTACCTTTTTGGGCAATATGGAGTATGTGCCTTGTGTTGTGTTGCGTGCCCATTTGGCGGGTCCATCGCTCCAAGCCAAGCCCGCCAATGGACCTCATATTGTGCAAGCCCCTTCTCCATACCCCCTACGATCAATTGCAAGCCTAACCTTCGTGAAGGGAAGCTTGTGTGGCGATCCCGAAGCGATGCGTTGGGAGCAAGATGTGTGTTTTGCAATTTTCCATAATTTCATGTGCCCACTTGGGAAGTAGCGCTCGTGACCTTTCAAAGCGCCCCAAGTGGAGCACATATGTGGAATCGAAGGTCATTGGTGCCAAGTCATTATGTTTAGAAGGATTAGTGGATTGCACGATCCAAGCCGAAGATATTATAATATAATTGTGCACCTTTCAAGGCACTTTTGTGTATCTTTGTGCCGATTTTGCCGTTTTTGGCCCGTCATGATGTCAAGTGGCGACCGTGTATCTCAACGTTGCGCTCAATTGACATCATGACCCAAGTATGTTTTGAGGGTACATACTTCGGTGCCCAACATATCTTCGACCCGGCGATTAACTCCTCTTGGCCTTGGCATACCGTGGCCGCCATGTTGGCGATTTGGGACTATCCCAAATCATGGGCTCACTTGGCGACCCTGCCACTCCTAAAACCGGAGGAGTTGGGCGACGCCCAAAAGATATGTTGGACACATATGACTTGATACCAATCCTATGGCACACTCCGGTCCAAGTCGGGCATGTGCCTTATTTGCCCCAACCATGAGTGTGCGCATTTTTGGCCATTTTGAGCAATATTACATATTTGCTGCCCGCCGTGCACTATGTTCAGCCCACCCGTGCACGCCGGACGCATGGACCAATGGACCATATATGACATGGGTGTTATGTATATTGGTCCCCATGGTTAACACACCACGTGGGCGAAGCGGAGCATCCTTCGTTAAGGCGCTAGCCCAAAGTGAGTGTGGACAATTTTGCCATTTTTGCATTTGTGGACCCAATTGGGATCGTCACCACGCCAAGTAGCATGGAGATCTTTGAGAGCCAAGGGCATGGGAGTCTCTGTTGGACTCCCGGTGGAGCGTGTATGGAATGGCGGATCCGATCTCCAAGCCGGCGTGGAGATATACTATTGGGAACACCCCGAATTTTGGCTCATTTCGAGCAGCCAAAATGACCCCATTTTGGGACCCCAATTTCCCCCTTCCGTGTGGTCAATTGGCGGCCCCATTTCTCTATGCCCACAGGGAGCCCGGACCTAAATCCAAGTTGTACACTCAGATATAAGTCCAAGGTCCTGCCTCCTACCCTGTGAGTCATTGGCCTTGCCCTGGCCGGGCGAGCCACGCGTGGGAATGAGGCCAATTTTGGTGATTTTGGCATCATGACCCCACTTGACGAATCTGTGGTGCCCTGATGCCGGGACCTCAGAGGGAACCAGGTTGGGTGAGGGCTCCAGGGAGCTCGTACTCGAAGGGCATAGGGTCAGTTGCCTCGTCCCTACCTCTGGCGGGTCCGGACGAGGGGTCAATTTTGGGGAATTTTGAGTTAATATCAGTTTGGGCTGAAACAGCCCATTTTCAGCTACCAACTCCTGGGTGATAATGGCGGGGCCATATCTCTGGCTCAGAGAGGAGTTGGGACCTGCCGTTAAGGGAGCATAGGGATCCACTGTCGGTTGGCCTTGGAGCCCCTTGGTTCCCAGGAACTCGCCTGTGGCTGGGCGGGACACCTCCCCCATCGGCAGGGTTTCAGGGTCCGGACTGAGCAGGGCATGGGTTGTGTTTGAGCCCCCGCCCCCACCAGCCACTGAGAGGGTCGGACCTGGGATTGGGATACGAGTTAGGACTGAGTGTCTACTGTCCTGTGATGCCCTTACCCCAGTCCAGTCTTAACCCCATGTGTACATATCCTGATGTGTTGCTGTACATACTTTCGTTCCCTTGTTGCAGAGTGGCAAGGATCCTGAAACGCTTTGTCACATGACACGAGCGTATTGATGCCCTTGTGAGCGTAGTGCTTTGCCTGCCTGCTCACCTGTGCGTGTCACCGCAGCGTCCCGTGGCCGGCCCCCCACGGGAACGCGTCAAAAGCGTTTCACCGCCGCGGGGTTACCCAGCCCTTGCGTGCCACTCGGGGCCACCAACCCCGAGCAGCGCGGCGCAGCAGCTCGCGGCTCGCAGCTCGCAGCGCAGCGCAGCAGCTCGCAGCGCAGCGCAGCGGATCGCAGCGCCGCCCAGCGACAGCGCCGAGTTCGTCACGGAGCCCGCAGCGCCGTCCAGAGCATCGCTCTGACCGCGCCGCGACCGTAAAGGAGGTGCACAGACCAGGACTCCTGCATCAGCGAGTCCCATCGGCCGACCAGCAAGGCCGCGTCAACCACCTCCACAACCACCGGCTGACCAGCACCAGCCGCACTCCCAGTCCAGTGCTGCAGCACCCGCCTCAACAACCACCACCAGTTCGTTGAGTAGAACGAGTGCACACGAAGGACCTCAAGACCAAGTACGCCCCCCGCTGCCATGGTAAACTGGCAAGAAGCGGGCAGGACGTGGCCGCGGCCCCAGCCCCATGCAGCGCGCCTGCTGCGTGGGTTGGCTTGGGACCAGCACTACCGCCACAGCCACCCCCAGTGCGAAGGCGGCATGCCCGGGAGCTTCGAGCTCCGCGAGGACATGTGGGAGGACCGCCTGCGGGCAGTGGAGGAGTGGCTGCGGGCGGAAGGGTACGAGTACCGCTTCCGCCGCAAGCGCTGGAGGACCTGGACCCGGCCGGACAGGCCCGGCGAAGGGCTGCGCCCCGACGGGATTGAGGAGGACAAGAACTCCAACGAGTACCCGTCGGGCGCCACGATCAATGTCTCCATGTGGGACATGATCGAAAAGAACTTCCCGGAACCGGGGAGCGAGCGCAGGCTGCAGGGCAGCAGCAGCGCGTCTCCGGTGAAGGAGAAGCGGTCCGCCGGGGACAGGAAGCGGGACCGGAAGTGGCGGGAGTACCAGGAGTCCCTGGCCGCCGAAGCCGCCCAAGGCACCAAGGGCGGAACCCCAGCCCCCAGTCCCCAACGGGCCAATGGTGGTCACCACCCCGGCCACGCCACCCTTGGTGACTTCATGGAAGTCGCCAAGCAGACCAGGGCCAAGCCCCGTCCGCTGCTCCTGAGGCCCCGGCAGGCCCCAGCAGGCCCCAGCAGCGACGTGGAGTCGGCCCACCGCGGGAGGATGCCGGCCGACCAGGCTAGCTCCAGCAGCAGCGCCGCTCCCGCTCAAAGGGACGTGGCGCGCGCCTGTGAGCGCGTCTGTGGGGTGCCCTGCAACCTTCGGGTTGCCCGGCAACGGGCCACGCAGCGGAACGCTGCCGTGGAGGGCGCCGTCGGCATCGCCCATGAGGAGGCCACCGAGTGGGGCAGAGGCATGGACTACCACGCCTCGAAAGTGGCAGCCATCGCGGCCGGTCCCACAGCTGCGGCCGCCCATGAGGCAGTGGCTGCCCGGATCAGGGCAACCGACGAGGAAACCCGCCGGACGCAGGAGGCCATTGCCTGCAAGGAGGCCGAGGTGAAGGCGCTGGAAGAGGCGCTTGCCCAAGGGAGGGCAAAGAAGGAGGCGGAGGAAAGGGCCCACGCCGAAGCGACGGCTAAGGCCCAGGAGGACGCCGCCAAGAAGGACGCCATCGAGGCCGCGCGACGGAAGGTCGCTGAGGAGAGGGCCAAGACGGAGGCGGAGCTGGCGACGTTGGAAGCGGAGAAGGCTCGGCTGCAGCGGGCCCGGGAAGCCGAAGCGGCTCGTGCCCGGGAGGAAGCTGAAGCGCGAGCTGCCGCAGCCACCGCCGCCGCAATGGAGGATGCAGAGGCCAAACTCCGCCGCGATACTCCCCCGGGAGGATCACGAGTGGAGACCCTTCGAAAGCTTTTCGAAGGGGACTCCTCCTCCAAGATGACGCTGGACGAGGCCGACACGGGCAGCAGTGGGAGCAGTGGCCCCACTGCCCATCGACGGAGGAAGGGCAAGGGGAAGACCCCCGAGAGGCCGCGGAGGCCAGCGGGTGGACACCCCCACGACAGTGACCCCTTCTTCACCGCCAGCGACGGGGATGAACGAGGCCGCCGACATCGCCAAGTGGTGGCTTGGACGGGCGGAGGAGGCGGAGACGTCCCCATGGAATCGGAAGGTGAGAATGAGGATCTCCCTCCTCCCTACCGGAGCTCGGAGTCTTCCGAGACCGAGACGCCCAGGTGGGGCGACATGGACGAGGATGACGACATGGACTTCGGCATCACGAAGAAGCGCCCATCCTCGGACGCACCGAGGCGACCCAGCGGAGGCCCACCGGGACCCCCTGGCGGAGGACCATCAGGACCCCCTGGAGGACGCCCACCAAGTGGACCCCCTGGAGGCGGACCACCGGGCGGGGGAGGACCCCCTGGACCGGGCGGACCCGGCGGAGGCCCTCCTGGAGGACCCCCTGGGGACCCCGACGACCCACCAGGGAACGGCAACCCGGATACCACCTGGCGGTGGATTGTCTACCTCCGCAGGAGGGTCTTTTCCCTCGACTGCGAGGTAGACACGGGTGTAAAACGCAAGCACCCAAAAGGCTGCCTTGCATGTTTACAACGAAGGGAGAGGCCTCCGGAAAAATTTCAAGACCTCAGAGTCTTGTTTGGGCCAGTACTCAGAATTTTCAAACCTCTCATTTTGAATCTCCTGCAGTCCCATTTTGAAAACCTTGAAACGGCGCCCTTCTTGTAATTGCCGCACGCAATAAATCAAATGAGTTGATCAATCTTGACTTGGTGATACGGAGTGATTCAACAGATAAGCCGTTTCATGGCCTAAACAATAATGGACGCTCAGCACAATACATACACTGTAAACATGCTAAAATCCTACAAAATCAGATCTTTTTATAATAAAAATCAGTGCTTCTCAGAAAGAAAACAATGCACAAATCAGTGCGCACGCGTGCCCTGCAGTGCCCAAATAGCGGCATCTGCGACGCACCACAGCAAATAACTTATATGGGGCTATGTAATGCACAACAAACAAAAATTAGACATAATTGCTGTAATCCTGACCCTGCCAAATGCAGAGGTCCACAGAAGAAACCAACCTTGTTCTGTCCTGTCCTGAGCTTCCCTTTACACTCCCCCCCCAAGCCCACACATACCCTGATGTGTGGCTGAGACCCCAAAACAAAAGGGTGCGAAGGGTTTTACCATAGGGCTGGGAAAAGCTCAGCAAGAGCTGGGTGGGTGTAAAACGCAAGCACCCAAAAGGCTGCCTTGCATGTTTACACTCCCCCCCCAGGCTCAGCACTCCCCAAATGAGTTGCTGACCCGAGAAAAAAAAAATAGCAAAACATGCAGGCCTTTACCTACAATACAATACAGATATTATTGTCTGTGATCTGGCTATTTCTACTCATTCCAGGTAAAAACAGCTACTATCTATGTGCAGATCATGCTAGTGGAATACCACTGGTACCACAGATAGCTTTACCCTCCTGAAAGGGATTTCTGTCACAAAACAGTGCCCTAGGGAAGTGGTGAAGTGGTGTTTCAACCTATACCCACTCAAACTCCTCACAGGGTGTAAAAACCTGATAAGTGCTCATGGCACACAACCTGAAGTGCTCATGGCACAGATAAAATTTAGTATAAAAATACTGAAAGAAAACCCCTGCTTTTTCCAACAAAAGCAGAAAAACAAACGGGAAAACCACTCTGCTTTTTCTCCAAGACAGAAGCAGCTGAAAAAGAAAAAAAGACAAACTGCTCACAAGCAGGCAGGTGCAAAGCAAAACAGAATTGCAAAACTGAGTAAACCAGAGTTCACTCAAAGTGTAAAGCAGGGTGTATCCCACCACTGCTCATTGCAGATCCAAAATAGTATCTACAACGAAAAGAAAGCAAAGGCACATGTCAGTGCCAGCAAACAAGGCGCTTGGCGCCCAAGAAGAGGCCAAAAAAGACCTCGTTGACAAAGTCAACTTTTGGATGCATTGTAATTTACATCACATTCTGCCATCTGTGGCAGATATATACCACAAGGCGCTCACAGCGCCAAAAGCTGACAAAGAAAGCGCTGCAAGCGCTCGCAAATTGAACAACGCTCACGGTTGCACTCCCATATTATCCACTGCACTATCTTGATGTGGTGGTAACTCTTGGGGCCCTTCTTGAGTGTATCAATTGATCTTGTGGTGTTTGTGGAAAATTTCCACCATATTGAACCAATGGCCCTTGATGTGAAGAGCTGGCTTGTTGTTTCTCCTCTTGTAGTTGAATCATGGCCAAAGCATGCTTGTTGATGTCGAAATTGAGTTGGTGTTGGTCTCCATTTGTTTGTCTACATTGCTTGCGCATTCCACAAGTCTGTCGTATGATTGCTTCAACGAAGTATGAAACCCCATGAGGTCTTGGTGAAGTTTCCGAACTTGTTGATCATTTTGTTGATGGTTATGATCCACTATTTTCCGGAGGCCTCTCCCTTCGTTGAGCACACCGAAGGCATTGCGCTTCAGCCAGCGCGCCAACGGCAAAAGCAGCGCGCTTTAAAGAGCACTGCTCAGTCCAAGAAGGGATTCCCTTGGTTCTCCTTGGAGTTCACCACAGACTGCCCCCACATGTCTCGCGTAGGGCACTCGGTCTTCTTCTCGCTTGTACCCCGGCATGCGCGACCTTGGATTGAGTTTAATACCTCAAAGAACTTGGCTATAGCGCGGCGACGCTGCACAGCTCGTCCTGCTCGCTGTCCCCTTTGTTTGGGCCTCGCGACGTTCGACGACTCATTTGTGGAGCTCCTTCGCTGCTGAACTCCACCAGGATCTCCCGAAGTTACTGTCCACGCGTCAAAATCATCCAAACTCGCTTGTAACTTGTCCGTTCGGCACTCAGTCACTTGGGATTCGTTCTGCCGGCGCTTCGTCACACTTGAAACGGGCCTTGGTTCTTGCTTCTCGACGAACTTGTTCCATTTGTTCGTTCTGACGGACACAGAGGGCGAACAGTTACCCAACAGTTCCACAACTCGTCGGAGGTCACTTAAGGATCGCTTCAAGGAATTTTCCAACGAGGTCTCCAACTTCGCCAACACACCTGAGTACTCAGACGCTTTGTTCTTGTTCGGCGGCGCATTCGATTTTGCGGTGTTCTTCTTTGGCGTTGCCTTGCTGGAATCCGCCAGCTCCTTCAATGAGCGCTTCCCTGGCTCCTTCAGTTCGTCCGGCGGCGTACTTGTCTGCCCCGAATTCAACGAAGGCTGGAACAACCGGCAATAGAGCTTTTGAAAAACGTAGCCAAAGTTCGCGTACCTCTTCGCGCAGATGACTTGTTGCTCATACCTGAGACTTTGCCTTATTCGTTCTTCCTGTGCGACGAGTCGTTGCACTGCTGTGATGGCGGCGGCTTCAGCACATCGTGGCACTTCTGTTAGTCCACTTGAAAGGCGCTGCGGCGGCCGTGTTGTCCTGGGCGGGGCTGGCGCTGGTCTGGACGGCGCCTTGATGGTGTCTTGATTGACGGCTCGGCCGGGCCGTAGACTCCTGTGATTGCACTCCTCACTCTTATTGATCTCATCTGCAGCTACAGGCAAAGGCAAAGAAACGTCGTGAATATCTGTTGAATATTTCAAGACCTCAGAGTCTTGTTTCGGCCAGTACTCAGAATTTTCAAACCTCTCATTTTGAATCTCCTGCAGTCCCATTTTGAAAACCTTGAAACGACGCCCTTCTTGTAATTGCCGCACGCAATAAATCAAATGAGTTGATCAATCTTGACTTGGTGATACGGAGTGATTCAACAGATAAGCCGTTTCATGGCCTAAACAATAATGGACGCTCAGCACAATACATACACTGTAAACATGCTAAAATCCTACAAAATCAGATCTTTTTATAATAAAAATCAGTGCTTCTCAGAAAGAAAACAATGCACAAATCAGTGCGCACGCGTGCCCTGCAGTGCCCAAATAGCGGCATCTGCGACGCACCACAGCAAATAACTTATATGGGGCTATGTCATGCACAACAAACAAAAATTAGACATAATTGCTGTAATCCTGACCCTGCCAAATGCAGAGGTCCACAGAAGAAACCAACCTTGTTCTGTCCTGTCCTGAGCTTCCCTTTACACTCCCCCCCCAAGCCCACACATACCCTGATGTGTGGCTGAGACCCCAAAACAAAAGGGTGCGAAGGGTTTTACCATAGGGCTGGGAAAAGCTCAGCAAGAGCTGGGTGGGTGTAAAACGCAAGCACCCAAAAGGCTGCCTTGCATGTTTACACTCCCCCCCCAGGCTCAGCACTCCCCAAATGAGTTGCTGACCCGAGAAAAAAAAATAGCAAAACATGCAGGCCTTTACCTACAATACAATACAGATATTATTGTCTGTGATCTGGCTATTTCTACTCATTCCAGGTAAAAACAGCTACTATCTATGTGCAGATCATGCTAGTGGAATACCACTGGTACCACAGATAGCTTTACCCTCCTGAAAGGGATTTCTGTCACAAAACAGTGCCCTAGGGAAGTGGTGAAGTGGTGTTTCAACCTATACCCACTCAAACTCCTCACAGGGTGTAAAAACCTGATAAGTGCTCATGGCACACAACCTGAAGTGCTCATGGCACAGATAAAATTTAGTATAAAAATACTGAAAGAAAACCCCTGCTTTTTCCAACAAAAGCAGAAAAACAAACGGGAAAACCACTCTGCTTTTTCTCCAAGACAGAAGCAGCTGAAAAAGAAAAAAAGACACACTGCTCACAAGCAGGCAGGTGCAAAGCAAAACAGAATTGCAAAACTGAGTAAACCAGAGTTCACTCAAAGTGTAAAGCAGGGTGTATCCCACCACTGCTCATTGCAGATCCAAAATAGTATCTACAACGAAAAGAAAGCAAAGGCACATGTCAGTGCCAGCAAACAAGGCGCTTGGCGCCCAAGAAGAGGCCAAAAAAGACCTCGTTGACAAAGTCAACTTTTGGATGCATTGTAATTTACATCACATTCTGCCATCTGTGGCAGATATATACCACAAGGCGCTCACAGCGCCAAAAGCTGACAAAGAAAGCGCTGCAAGCGCTCGCAAATTGAACAACGCTCACGGTTGCACTCCCATATTATCCACTGCACTATCTTGATGTGGTGGTAACTCTTGGGGCCCTTCTTGAATGTATCAATTGATCTTGTGGTGTTTGTGGAAAATTTCCACCATATTGAACCAATGGCCCTTGATGTGAAGAGCTGGCTTATTGTTGCTCCTCTTGTAGTTGAATCATGGCCAAAGCATGCTTGTTGATGTCGAAATTGAGTTGGTGTTGGTCTCCATTTGTTTGTCTACATTGCTTGCGCATTCCACAAGTCTGTCGTATGATTGCTTCAACGAAGTATGAAACCCCATGAGGTCTTGGTGAAGTTTCCGAACTTGTTGATCATTTTGTTGATGGTTATGATCCACTATTTTCCGGAGGCCTCTCCCTTCGTTGAGCACACCGAAGGCATTGCGCTTCAGCCAGCGCGCCAACGGCAAAAGCAGCGCGCTTTAAAGAGCACTGCTCAGTCCAAGAAGGGATTCCCTTGGTTCTCCTTGGAGTTCACCACAGACTGCCCCCACATGTCTCGCGTAGGGCACTCGGTCTTCTTCTCGCTTGTACCCCGGCATGCGCGACCTTGGATTGAGTTTAATACCTCAAAGAACTTGGCTATAGCGCGGCGACGCTGCACAGCTCGTCCTGCTCGCTGTCCCCTTTGTTTGGGCCTCGCGACGTTCGACGACTCATTTGTGGAGCTCCTTCGCTGCTGAACTCCACCAGGATCTCCCGAAGTTACTGTCCACGCGTCAAAATCATCCAAACTCGCTTGTAACTCGTCCGTTCGGCACTCAGTCACTTGGGATTCGTTCTGCCGGCGCTTCGTCACACTTGAAACGGGCCTTGGTTCTTGCTTCTCGACGAACTTGTTCCATTTGTTCGTTCTGACGGACACAGAGGGCGAACAGTTACCCAACAGTTCCACAACTCGTCGGAGGTCACTTAAGGATCGCTTCAAGGAATTTTCCAACGAGGTCTCCAACTTCGCCAACACACCTGAGTACTCAGACGCTTTGTTCTTGTTCGGCGGCGCATTCGATTTTGCGGTGTTCTTCTTTGGCGTTGCCTTGCTGGAATCCGCCAGCTCCTTCAATGAGCGCTTCCCTGGCTCCTTCAGTTCGTCCGGCGGCGTACTTGTCTGCCCCGAATTCAACGAAGGCTGGAACAACCGGCAATAGAGCTTTTGAAAAACGTAGCCAAAGTTCGCGTACCTCTTCGCGCAGATGACTTGTTGCTCATACCTGAGACTTTGCCTTATTCGTTCTTCCTGTGCGACGAGTCGTTGCACTGCTGTGATGGCGGCGGCTTCAGCACATCGTGGCACTTCTGTTACTCCACTTGAAAGGCGCTGCGGCGGCCGTGTTGTCCTGGGCGGGGCTGGCGCTGGTCTGGACGGCGCCTTGATGGTGTCTTGATTGACGGCTCGGCCGGGCCGTAGACTCCTGTGATTGCACTCCTCACTCTTATTGATCTCATCTGCAGCTACAGGCAAAGGCAAAGAAACGTCGTGAATATCTGTTGAATATTTCAAGACCTCAGAGTCTTGTTTCGCCCAGTACTCAGAATTTTCAAACCTCTCATTTTGAATCTCCTGCAGTCCCATTTTGAAAACCTTGAAACGACGCCCTTCTTGTAATTGCCGCACGCAATAAATCAAATGAGTTGATCAATCTTGACTTGGTGATACGGAGTGATTCAACAGATAAGCCGTTTCATGGCCTAAACAATAATGGGAGCTCAGCACAATACATACACTGTAAACATGCTAAAATCCTACAAAATCAGATCTTTTTATAATAAAAATCAGTGCTTCTCAGAAAGAAAACAATGCACAAATCAGTGCGCACGCGTGCCCTGCAGTGCCCAAATAGCGGCATCTGCGACGCACCACAGCAAATAACTTATATGGGGCTATGTCATGCACAACAAACAAAAATTAGACATAATTGCTGTAATCCTGACCCTGCCAAATGCAGAGGTCCACAGAAGAAACCAACCTTGTTCTGTCCTGTCCTGAGCTTCCCTTTACAACGGGCAAGGGCGAGATGTCTCGCATCTCCAAGGTCGCCGCGCGCGCGCAGAAAGAGCTGGACATCGCCAGGGCCGAGACCAGGCAGCTGAATGAAGCGGTACCCAGAACCCCATGGCTAGGTTAGGGCATACAACCGGTCTCCGGTCCACTAACCCCATGTACGGAAGGGAAGACCGGTCTCCGGTCCACTAACCCCATGTACGGAAGGCGCCCGTTGACGCCCGGTGCGAGCCCGGCGGGAGCGTGTTCCGTGCCGTAAAGCCCCGCATCGGCAACCGATGCACCGCCAGCGGAGATTTCTATATCAGAATATCAGGAATCAACAGGGTTTTATTTTCATATTGTTTCCGTCAATTTTTACGCTTCCGTTGTGATACTCACTGTTTTGACTGCTGGCGGTTGGATCGCGACTTTACCGTAACCGCCAGTTTAACTGTAATTAATGGAAATTTTAACGCTATCCGCGACGAAGGCTCCAAAGTCTTCAGGAACTGCATGGATGCTTCCGCAATTTTCACATTTTACACTCGCAACCTTAATCCGAATTTTTCAGAATGTCGAAATCGGATTTTCGACTTCGACATCCCCGCACTTGATTTGACCTCTCTCGAGTGGACCTACGTGCTTCCCTATGCACGAATCAACTTTCCTTTTTTCCTGCCCTCCATTTGTCTTAAAGATATGGGCAAAACAAAGTTGATTCGTGAGGCCACTTGTGAAGGTCATATCTCCTGTTGCTTGCGAGGAATGACAATAAGGAAACGTGGGATGTATTCACAATACTCCCGACGTAATTTAGGAAGCATCATATGCCTTGCGTCTCCACACGTGCGCGCTAGTGTAATGGATCATGGTCAAGAGGGTAGAGTTTGCGTTGTAACTCTATGGCCATGATATTGCGTGCGTTAAGATAACTTTCGAGTGTAGCGCGCGAGTGTTGGTGTTGCATAGGAACTCTCCTTGAGTTCCTATGAGCGATTGACACAAAGTTATGCCCTTGGAGGGGCATGACATATCGTGGGGGGAGCTACCTTTTTGGGCAATATGGAGTATGTGCCTTGTGTTGTGTTGCGTGCCCATTTGGCGGGTCCATCGCTCCAAGCCAAGCCCGCCAATGGACCTCATATTGTGCAAGCCCCTTCTCCATACTCCCTACGATCAATTGCAAGCCTAACCTTCGTGAAGGGAAGCTTGTGTGGCGATCCCGAAGCGATGCGTTGGGAGCAAGGTGTGTGTTTTGCAATTTTCCATAATTCCATGTGCCCACTTGGGAAGTAGCGCTCGTAACCTCTCAAAGCGCCCCAAGTGGAGCACATACGTGGAATCGAAGGTCATTGGTGTCAAGTCATTGTGTTTAGAAGGATTAGTTGATTGCACGATCCAAGCCGAAGATATTATAATATAACTGTGCGCCTTTCAAGGCACTTTTGTGTGTCTTTGTGCCAATCTTGCCGTTTTTGGCCCGTCATGATGTCAAGTGGCGACCGTGTATCTCAACGTTGCGCTCAATTGACATCATGACCCAAGTATGTTATGAGGGTACATACTTCGGTGCCCAACATATCTTGGACCCGGCGAATAACTCCTCTTGAGCTTGGCATACCGTGGCCGCCATGTTGGCGATTTGGGACTATCCCAAATCATGGGCTCACTTGGCGACCCTGCCATTCCCAATACCGGAGGAGTTGGGCGACGCCGAAAAGATATGTTGGACACATATGACTTGATACCAATCCTATGGCACACTCCGGTCCAAGTCGGGCATGTGCCTTATTTGCCCCAACCATGAGTGTGCGCATTTTTGGCCATTTTGAGCAATTTTCCACTTTTGCTGCCCGCCGTGCACTATGTTGAGCCCACCCGTGCACGCCGGACGCATGGACCAATGGACCATATATGACATGGGTGTTATGTATATTGGTCCCCATGGTTCACACACCACGTGGGCGAAGCGGAGCAACCTTCGTTAAGGCGCTAGCCCAAAGTGAGTGTGGGCAATTTTGCCATTTTGGCATTTGTGGACCCAATTGGGATCGTCACCACGCCAAGTGGCATGGAGATCTTTGAGAGCCAAGGGCATGGGAGTCTCTGTTGGACTCCCGGTGGATCGCGTATGGAATGGCGGATCCGATCTCCAAGCCGGCGTGGAGACATACTATTGGGAGCACACCGAATTTTGGCTCATTTCGAGCAGCCAAAATGACCCCATTTTGGGACCCCAATTTCCCCCTTCCGTGTGGTCAATTGGCGGCCCCATTTCTCTATGCCCACAGGGAGCCCGGACCTAATCCCAAGTTGTACACTCAGATATAAGTCCTAGGTCCTGCCTCCTACCCTGTGAGTCATTGGCCTTGCCCTGGCCGGGCGAGCCACGCGTGGGAATGAGGCCATTTTTGGTGATTTTGGCATCATGACCCCACTTGACGAATCCGTGGTGCCCTGATGCCGGGACCTCAGAGGGAACCAGGTTGGGTGAGGGCTTCAGGAAGCTCGTACTCGAAGGGCATAGGGTCAGTTGCCTCGTCCCTACCTCTGGCGGGTCCGGACGAGGGGTCAATTTTGGAGTTTTTCAAGCTAATATCAGTTTGGGCTGAAACAGCCCATTTTCAGCTACCAACTCCTAGGGAATATTGGCGGGGCCATATCTCTGGCTCAGAGAGGAGTTGGGACCTCCTGTTAAGGGAACATAGGGAGCCACTGTCGGTTGGCCTTGGAGCCCCTTGGTTCCCAGGAACTCGCCTGTGGCTGGGCGGAACACCTCCCCCATCGGCAGGGTTTCAGGGTCCGGACTGAGCAGGGCATGGGTTGTGTTTGAGCCCCCGCCCCCACCAGCCACTGAGAGGGTCGGACCTGGGATTGGGATACGAGTTAGGACTGAGTGTCTATTGTCCTGTGATGCCCTTACCCCAGTCCAGTCTTAACCCCATGTGTACATATCCTGATGTGTTGCTGTACATACTTTCGTTCCCTTGTTGCAGAGTGGCAAGGATCCTGAAACGCTTTGTCACATGACACGAGCGTATTGATGCCCTTGTGAGCGTAGTGCCTTGCCTGCCTGCTCACCTGTGCGTGTCACCGCAGCGTCCCGTGGCCGGCCCCCCACGGGAACGCGTCAAAAGCGTTTCACCGCCGCGGGGTTACCCAGCCCTCGCGTGCCACTCGGGGCCACCAACCCCGAGCAGCGCGGCGCAGCAGCTCGCAGCTCGCAGCTCGCAGCGCAGCGCAGCAGCTCGCAGCGCAGCGCAGCGGCTCGCAGCGCCGCCCAGCGACAGCGCCAAGTTCGTCACGGAGCCCGCAGCGCCGTCCAGAGCATCGCCCTGACCGCGCCGCGACCGTGAAGGAGGTTCACAGACCAGACCCATCGGCCGACCAGCAAGGCCGCGTCAACCACCTCCACAACCACCGGCTGACCAGCACCAGCCGCACTTCCAATCCAGTGCTGCAGCACCCGCCTCAACAACCACCACCAGTTCGTTGAGTAGAACGAGTGCACACCAAGGACCTCAAGACCAAGTACGCCCCCCGCTGCCATGGTAAACTGGCAAGAAGCGGGCAGGACGTGGCCGCGGCCCCACCCCCATGCGGCACGCCTGCTGCGTGGGTTGGTTTGGGACCAACACTACCGCCACAGCCACCCCCAGTGCGAAGGCGGCATGCCCGGGAGCTTCGAGCTCCGCACGGACATCGCCCCCGACCGCCTGCAGGCCGTGGAGGACTGGCTGCGGGCGGAAGGGTTCGCCTTCCGCTTCCAGCAGAGGACGTGGACCCGGCCGGACAGGCCCGGCGAAGGCCTGCGTCCCGACGGGATTGAGGAGGACGAGGAGCCCAACGCCTACCCGTCGGGCGCCACGATCAATGTCTCCATGTGGGACATGATCGAGAAGAACTTCCTGGAACCGGGGAGCGAGCGCAGGCTGCAGGGCAGCAGCAGCGCGTCTCCGGGGAAGGAGAGGCGGTCCGCCGGGGACAGGAAGCGGGACCGGAAGTGGCGGGAGTACCAGGAGTCCCTGGCCGCCGAAGCCGCCCAAGGCGCCAAGGGCGGAACCCCAGCCCCCAGTCCCCAACGGGCCAATGGTGGTCATCACCCCGGCCACGCCACCCTCGGCGACTTCATCCAAGTCGCCAGGCAGACCAAGGCCAAGCCCCGTCCGCTGCTCCTGAGGCCCCAGCAGGCCCCAGCAGGCCCCAGCAGCGACGTGGAGTCGGCCCACCGCGGGAGGATGCCGGCCGACCAGGCCAGCTCCAGCAGCAGCGTCGCTCCCGACAGGGACGTGGCGCACGCCTGTGAGCGCGCCTGTGGGGTGCCCTGCAACCTTCGGGTTGCCCGGCAACGGGCCACGCAGCACAGCGCTGCCGTGGAGGGCGCCGTCGGCATCGCCCAGGAGGAGGCTGCAGAGTGGGCGCATGGCATGGCCATCCACGCCCAGACCGTGGCGGCCATTGCGGCCGGACTCACGGCCGTAGCCGCCCATGGGGCAGCGACTGCCCAGGTCAACGGTGAGTTGGCGGCAGCTGACGAGGAAGCCCGCCTGACGCAGGAGGCCATTGCCTGCAGGGAGGCCGAGGTGAGGGCGCTGGAAGAGGCGCTTGCCCAAGAGAGGGCAAAGAAGGAGGCGGAGGAAAGGGCCCACGCCGAAGCGACGGCCAAGGCCCAGGCGGACGCCGCCAAGAAGGACGCCATCGAGGCCGCGCGACGGAAGGTCGCTGAGGAGAAGGCCAAGGTAGGTAGGTAGGTAGGTGCACTCGGTCGTGGAGAGGCGCCCCATGGTTCCCCCTGGCGTCGCCCCTGTGACGAACAGGAAGAGGCTCCGCGCGTGAAGAGGGGAGGCGGCTTACATCCCGCTAGACCTGACTGTTGGCCCCCGACAAAGCGGCCCCGGGCTACGCCGGGAGGGCTGATCGCCGCCAGCGTGACATGCTTGTCTCGCCGGGAGGGTGGGCCCCCGTGCTTGCGCACGTCCCCTCCTTTGGGCAGAACCCTAGGGGTTCACCGGACTTCCTGGCGTATCCCGTTCCCAAGGCATGCATGCATGTTCTTGGTACTAGGGTTCCGAGGCGCTTGGGTGTCGCACGCTCCGCCTCGAGTCCCAAAGCAGCGCAGGCCTTAGGATGCAGCCTTACCCCCGGGCTCCGGATCTCGTTTGGCCGGGTCACCTGCATGGCACGGGCTGCCTCAGTGCCCGGGCTGTGGGCACTGGGTTTCCTACTGTTGGCTTGCGTTTGTGGTTGCAGGAGAAGGCCAAGACGGAGGCGGAGCTGGCGGCGTTGGAAGCGCAGAAGGCGCGGCTGCAGCAGGCCCGGGAAGCCGAGGCGGCTCGTGCTCGGGAGGAAGCCGAAGTGCGGGCTGCCGCAGCCACCGCCGCCGCAATGGAGGAGGCAGAGGCCAAACTCCGCCGCGAGACTCCCCCGGGAGGATCACGAGTGGAGACCCTTCGAAAGCTTTTCGAAGGGGACGCCTCCTCCAAGATGACGCTGGACGAGGCCGACACGGGCAGCAGTGGGAGCAATGGCCCCACCGCCCATCGACGGAGGAAGGGCAAGGGGAAGACCCCCGAGAGGCCGCGGAGGCCAGCGGGTGGACACCCCCACGACAGTGACCCCTTCTTCAGCGCCAGTGACGGGGATGAACGAGGCCGCCGACATCGCCAAGTGGTGGCTTGGACGGGCGGAGGAGGCGGAGACGTCCCCATGGAATCGGAAGGTGAGGATGAGGATCTCCCTCCTCCCTACCGGAGCTCGGAGTCTTCCGAGACCGAGACGCCCAGGTGGGGCGACATGGACGAGGATGACGATATGGACTTCGGCATCACGAAGAAGCGCCCATCCTCGGACCCACCGAGGCGACCCAGCGGAGGCCCACCGGGACCCCCTGGCGGAGGACCATCAGGACCCCTGCAGGACGCCCACCAAGTGGACCCCCTGGAGGCGGACCACCGGGCGGGAGAGGACCCCCTGGACCGGGCGGACCCGGCAGAGGCCCTCCTGGAGGACCCCCTGGGGACCCCGACAACCCACCAGGGAACGGCGACCCGGATACCACCTGGCGGTGGATTGTCTACCTCCGCAGGAGGGTCGTTTCCCTCGAGTGCGAGGTAGACACGGGCAAGGGCGAGATGACTCGCATCTCCAATGTCGCCGCGCGCGCGCAGACTGAGCTGGACATCGCCAGGGCCGAGATCAGACAGCTGAACACGGTCATCAGCGGCCTGCAGCAGAGGCTGGACGCGCTGGAAGCCCGTGGGAGCGTCGGCAGCGACCACCCACCCCTGGAGTCTGGCTCGTCGGACGACGGCTGGGGACCCGGACCAGGTCCAGGCAGACACCACGCCCCCGGCGGTGCCCCCAGGAGTCGCCCCAGCGCCAGTGCCCCCTCTCTCACCGCCCCCTCTCACCACAGCGCGGGCCGCCGCAACGAGCGCGTGCCGCCCGGCAGTGGCAGTGAGGATTGGCGTGATGATTGGCTCAGCGCGGAGTACCGCAGCCGCCGTGCCCCAACGCGGACACCGGTACGCCCCCGGCGCCCCGCACCAGCCCCTGGGCCAATCCCAATGGCTGGTGGACGCTATGGTGGACTCAGTGATGAGGTCCCCAGAGGAGACGTGGAGTGGGATGTCGGCGAAGGTGAGGACCTGGACCTGGACCTCGAGGAGTTCGACATCAGCCCGCCGCGTGGTGTACGACGGGAGGCCGCTGAACTCAGCCGCCGGCGCCGTGATGAGGATGCGTACATGGAAGGAGTACGGCGTGAACATCTAGGTTCAGCGTACATGGAGGAACCACGGCGTAGCCACAGGGATTCCATGGAGGAGATGGACGTGGCGGCCGTGGGAGTCCGTGGGAGAGGCCGATGGCAGCCTCGGTCGACCTCGCGGCCGGCGTTCATGGTCTCTAAGGCCGCGGATGCCGCCGTGTGGGAAGACTTGAAGGACATCAAGCCCCCCATGTACGATGGCAACCCCCTTAACCTCGACCGCTTCTTGGAGAAGCTGGACGATTGGGGGCTGACCGTCACTGAAGACCTGCCTCCCGCGGATGCGGAGAGATATGTCTTCAGACGGTTCAGGTACCGCCTGCCGGAAGTGCTCGGAGAGCTATACTTCGTGGCGACCAAGGAGGGGAGAATCAAGACCCTCAAGGAAGCCAAGAAGTGGCTCAACGAGCAGGAGCGGGTGGACGCTCCGCAGGTGGCTGCCAAGCGGTGGAAGTCCATCAGGCTTGAGCATGACGGACGGGAGATCCGCCTACGGGACTGGCGTGACTTCCGAGGGAAACACACCCTCTTCCGCCGCAACGTGGAGGATTGGAACGAGGGTGACGAGCAGGCTCGCCTGCTCTCCATGCTGCCGGAAGCATGGATCAAGAGGGTCACCAAGGAGGAATCCAAGAGGGCCAAGTCCAACCACACGGTCAAGATGATGCTCCCCAAAGAGTATCATACGAACGTGGTGGCTTGGGCGAAGAAGAACGTGGCCCGGGATGTCAAACGGCACTCCCTGCGGAACGCTCTCCTCATCACCGTCTCGGGCGATCGCGAGAAGACCGCGATGTGGCGCCTTGACGAGTGTGAGTTGAGCGGCCAGACCATCCGTCTGCAGCCCATCCCGGCGCGGATGAGCTGCGACGAGATCCTGGAGTGGGTTGGCGAGGAAGTACTCAAGGAGTACCGAAACCTCCACCACACCCGCGGGTTGAGGCCCGGCGACCGCGATGTCAACTACGTTGGCGAGGGACCTGGCGGGGAAGCTGCCATGGACCCAGCGGGAGCCGGCGGCGATGAGACTCTCGTCGACGATGACGACCACAATGAGCCCGCCGAGGTGGCCGTGTGTGCCTTCGTGGCCAAGAACCTGAGCGCGGGGAGCAAACCGGGGAACTGGAAGCCCCTGCAGCAGGGTTGGAGGAAGCAGGAGAAGAAGGACCCTCGCCGCATTGGCGACCCTCCGCTGTCCTTTGGGGAGTTCATACGAGCTCACCCTCAGGGCTGTTTCGTGTGTTATGGGAGGAAGAAAGGCTTCAACCATGACCACCGAACATGCCCCATCCACAAGGCCGACACGGAGGCTTACAAGAAGGCGCACGGGTCAAAGAAGCGTGCGCCCGCGGGTATCCGGGAAGCCAAGGTGGAGGTGGACAGGGACGAGCTCTCCAAGCTGGTGTCGCAGGGGACCGAGTTGGCCAAGGAGATCCAGGAGATCAAGAGGAACTGGGTCCCCAGGTCGGACAACAAGAACAAGGAGAACAACCAGAATGACCAGAACAAGGACAAGGACAAGAACAAGGGTAAGAAAGGGGGAAGGAAGAAGGGCGTCAACGAGGTTGATGCGGAGGAGAACACCCCTTCCTCCACAACCGACGCCCCCTAGCGGAGCCCCTGCAGCCAAGGGCCCCAGCTAGGGCGGTTGCAGGATGGTGACTTCGGAAGCGCCGAACCATCCCAGTCGGGAGTCGATAAGCACAAAGGGACTGCCGCGGGCGGAAGGCCCGGTCTGGCACCCAGTCGCGGAGGCGGGGTGAGGGCAAGTGAAGGCACGAACCCTTGCACCCGTCCGTCCTTCGCGACCAAGAACGTGTTTGATGTACTACAGGATCTATCCGAGAGTATCGGAGGATCACCCGGACCGCAGCTGGATGCTGCAGATGGGCAGCCTGAGCCCATTGTCCACGACCTGCACCAGTCGCTTGTCGAGCTTCTGGAACGGCCGGAGATCCTGAGTTTGCACGCCGTGCGCCGTGTCGGTCGCGAGCGGCAGTTGCATCTTAAGGTCCGTGCCTTATGCGGGGAAGTGGAAAAGGTATTCGACGTGTTGGTCGACACGGGAGCTCAAGTCAGCTTGGTCAAGGCTTGCCTACTTCCACCAGAGTGTGTGACCGACAGTCGGAAACCTGTCAGGCTGAAGGTGGCGAACGGCCAGTACATGGTGGGAGGCACGAAGGAAGCGGCCATTGGGCTGCAGTTCGTGAACCATCGTGAGCTGAGCCGCCCAGACCTCGGCAAGGAAATCCTCCTGCACGGTCGTTTCTACGAGGCCGAGATGGACTGGGACATGATCGTTGGGTACGACTTCATGATGGAGACGGACTCCGGCGTTCTCCCGGCCCAGGCCTCCATGACCCTGTACCAGGACGACCAGCTCTCGTGGCTTTCGTCACCTGAGCACCATGTGGAATGCCAATGGATCCACCCCGAACGCAATCAGCTCGAAGTGGTCGCGCTGGACACTGAGCCAACTGGTCCTGCAAACGAGGAGTACGGCGTAAGGCCGGAAGTGGCGAGCCGAGTTGTCGCGGACTTGGGAGCTTCGGATCTGGCCCTGGATGCGTTCTCTTCAGGAACCTCCGCCCATCTGCGGGTGTGTGAGAAGTACTGGAGCGCACAGGACTCCGCGTGGAAGAAGCACTGGGGTCCGCATCAGGGATTGATGTGGATCCATTGCCCCCGTTGGGACATTCCAAGAGCGATAGCGAAGATTCGCAAGGACCGCTCCAAGGCAGTGCTGGTTGTTCCTATGGGATGCACCGAGGAGGAGAGTACCCGACATTGGGTAGCCTCATTGCCCAACATGACCTTAAACAAGGTCGTCCTACCGGCCGGAGAGAGTGTCTATCAGGACGCTAAGGGACAGCCCATGCCACCCCAGAGATGGCCAACAGAATTCCACTATGTGGATGGGGGCCTTGATCAGGCCGACGCCACGGACTTCGTGTGTGTCAACCGCATCATAGCAGAGCCCTGGCGGCAATGCTTTGCGGTTCCCCCTGTTGACATCGAAGAATCGGAATCGGAAGACCCCCTCACAGAAGAGGAGCTGGATCTGGTTCAGGGGTATATGGATCAGCCCTTTCACGACTGGGGAAACCAGCGTGAGGGCAAAGGCCAGGACAAAGCCTGGTGGGAAGTGGACTCGATCGTCTCTGGTTCCTATGACGGGAACACCTTCGTGCAGAGGGTGCTGGACCACCTATCCAGCCAGGACCAGCCGCCTGGCGGTAACCCACCCACCTACGGCGATCTATTCCGAGGCAAGACCAGAGATGGCCCTTTGGGCAACCTGGGAAGACCACCTGAGCCGAAAGCGAGCGGAGTAGCTACCCCTCAAGTAAGCTCCGTGGTTCAAGTGCCCGGAAAAGCCAAGGCGGAGTCCGATGACTGCCCCAAGATCCAGGCATTGAGGGCCAGGCTGAAGCAGAAGTATGGTGATACCTTCTTCAGCGGTAAGCCTGTGTTTCCCCCACCGGTGCGTGGACCGTATGGCGAGGCCAAGATACGACTGAAGCAGGACCCCCGTGTGTATCGGCACCGGGAGTTTGCCCTGAGGGGCGAGAGGAAAGAGGCCATGGAGAAGATCCTCCGTGACTTCATCCAGAGAGGCTGGCTCGAGCCGTGCCACTCCGAATGGGCCTCTCCGTGCTTCGTCGTCCCCAAGAAGGTCGCCGGTGAGTGGCGGCTCGTGGTCGACTACCGCGGCCTGAACGCCCAAACGCAGCACGACAGCTATACGCTGCCCCTCATTGAGGACATGCTGCAAAAGCAACACCGGCGGAGGATCTTCACGGTGATTGACCTGAAACATGGTTATCATCAGATGCCTCTCGCCGAGGAGTCCCGTGCCTGCACAGCCATGAGCTCCCCACTTGGACCTCTCCAGTGGAAGGTGATGCCCATGGGCGTTACCAACGGCAATGCGGCTTTTCAGCGGATGCTGGAGAACCTGCTTGAGCCGGTGCGTGACTGTGCGGACCCCTTCGTGGACGACGTGATCATCGCGTCCGGGGACCCCAGCATGAGCTACGAGGAGCTCCTGGAGGCACATGAGAGGGACGTCACTCGAGTGCTGGACCTTCTGGTTCGGCACAAGCTCACGGGCAGCAGTGACAAGGCCACCATTGCGGTAAGCGAGGTGGTCTTCGCGGGCCACGTAGTCGGGAACGGGCAGCGAAAGCCCATACCTGGCAAGGTGGCTGCGATCGAGCACTGGGAAAAGCCCAAGACGGTCTCTGAGCTACGGGCGTATCTGGGGTTCTGCAACTACTACTCGGGGTATATCAAAATGTATGCCGAGTATGCAGCCCCCATGACGACCATGCTCAAGGGCAACCGAGAGGAGACCAAGAAGGGGTCCAAGAAGGCTCTGGTCTGGACAGCTGAGTCCGACCGTGCCTTTGAGGGGATGAAGCAGGCGCTGCTATCCGCAGTGGGTCTGCACCTCGTGGATCCCGACCGAGGGTTCGTCCTGCGCACTGACGCTTCCGACTACGCCATTGGCGCTGTGTTGGAGCAAGTGCTTGACGACGGGAGGCACGTGCCCGTGGCCTTCTGGAGCCGAGTCCTGGCGGAAGGCCAGAGACGGACGTGGACGCCCCGTGAAAAGGAGGCGTATGCCATCGTCATGGCTCTCAGGAAATGGGCTGGGTACATAGCCCTCCATCCCGTCACCGTCTGCACCAACCATCAGAGTCTGCAGTCGTGGCACAAGGATCACGTGGACACCCCCTCAGGTCCCGCCTCCCGACGTGCAAGATGGCATGAGACCTTGGCCAAGTTCGACCTCACGGTTGTGTATATTCCTGGAAAGGATAACACCGTGGCGGACTGTCTCAGTAGGTGGGCCTATCCCGCCAGCAAGGGCATGACAGATATCTCTGCCCATGGCGATGAGGCTGAGACCGCTGAAGCCAAGAGGATCATTGAAATGGAGCGCCTGATGGAGGAGGAGGGTGCAAAATGCTTCGTCGTCATGGCTGCAGATGCCCCCCTCGCGTCCAGGGTGAGCAGAGCGGTCAGTGTACTCGCCCCTCAGGGAGCTGAGTCCGACAAGCACCTCTTCCCGGAGTCTTGCCTCCAGGACGACTGGACCGACGACTACGCCAAGTCTGAGGCCTTTGCGGCCGAGTATAGGGCTGTGACCGACCCTGATGACGGGCAGAAGTGGCCAAAGGGGCTGACCGAGGAAGATGGCAAGCTCTACCGGAATGGTAAGCTGCTAGTACCAGAGTCCCGGGTGCTCGAGCTTTGTGAAGCTTGGCACCACCACATGCTGCACCCAGGGGTCAAGAAGCAGGCTCTTGACATGCAGCGTCGGTTCGAGATCGACCATATCGTTCTCTACACCGCCATCAAGAGGGTCAGGAAGGGTTGCTCGGTCTGTCAGGCCTGCAATCCCGACAACCGGAACGTCAAAGGGGAAGCCCAGTGGACCCCGGTTCCTGACCAGCCCATGGAGAGCGTGGCCATGGACGTCTTCTCCATGCCTGAAGTGCACATTGGCAAGGAGACCTTTGACTGTGTGGTTCTCTGTGTGGACCGCCAGAGTGACTACGTTGTAGCCGTTCCGGCACGCAAAAAGGGGTTGCTTGCCAAGGAAGTGGCAGTCATGATGATTCGTCATTGGCTGACCGTCTTTGACATCCCCCGCACCATTTGCAGTGACCGAGGGCCCCAGTTTACTGGTGGCTGGTTCAAGGCTATGTGTTCCCTCATGGGAATACGTCATGCCAAGAGCGTCGCCTATCTCAGCCGGTCTAACGGCCGTGCTGAAGTGGCTGGACGGCAGCTGTTCGAGAAACTGCGCAAGATCCACATCACCAATCCACGTCGGAACTGGTTTGAGGAGATGTGGCCTGCTCTGAAGGCCCATCATGACACCCCCACTCCGGGCGGTTTGTCCCCTCACCAGATTCTGTTTGGCAGGGACCCCCTGGGTAGGGGACTTTCCTTGTCTGGTGATGGCATGGCTATGGATGCCAAGGAATTCTTCGCGCGGCAAGAGCAAACGGCGCGGGACATCCGCCAGCAGCTCGAGAAGGAGCATGCTGAGCGTCAGAAGTCCGCCCCGAGCTCAACAGCGCAGAAGTTCAGGGTGGGAGACCCGGTGTGGGTGATCAGACCCCGCCCCATGGGCACCCACCGCACCAAGACCTGCTTCACACCCGGCGAGGTGGTCCGCAGGATTGGTGAGGACACCTACCGCATCAAGGTGGGTCACGGACAGTTCCGGGAGCGCCACGAGAGTCAGCTCCGTGTGCGGGAACCCGACCTCCGTGGCCAACATGTGTCCCTGAGCTATGCCGCACATGAGGCTGACTCGGACGACGATTATGCGGAGCAGGACGACTATACAGTCGAGAAGATCCTTGCTCAGCGTCCGAAAAGCTCGGCACCCGGAGGTGTGGAGTTCAAGGTTCATTTGCGAGGCTATGGGCCGTCCCACGACACCTGGGAACCCGTCCCCTCGTTCGTGCCGCGGGTCAATACTCCCTTCATGGAGTACATCCGCAAGCACAAGACCAAGATCCACGTTTCGGACTTGGCAGCACTCACCCGGGCGATTGCAGCCAGGGGTGCCTGATCAGCGCCCCGAGCTCTCCCCTGATGCGTTTTGAGCTCTTGTGAGGCCGACGGATCATCCCTTACTTGCTTGCTCTCTTTCATCTTCCGGTGATCTGCCATCGGAGTGGCCATATACCCCCCCCTGCTGTATCCAGAGGAGGATGGCCCCTCTCTTCTTCTATTCGTCACTCCCCCCCTGCTGAATCCTTGGGAAACCAGGTGGGGCGACTGACCTTCATATTTCTGAGCTCTTGGGGCCTTGAAGCCCATACGACGTTGCGCAACGGATGCCGCTGTCATCGGCATTGCGATTTTTTGGTGTGTGGTCTGGTTCCATGGCACTTGCGGAATCCAGACCAGTCGACGTGTGTCTCGAGACTATATATGGCCTGAACTCAGGTGTTATCCTGTCCACCCTCCTGCATTGCCTTATCCTGACCGTGGCGTGGTTTGGCGCTCTGTTCAGAGTGTGTTTACACGCCTATTTACCCCGCTAGTTTTGCTTTTTCTGCCCCCCAGGATATGTGCATCTGTATGTTGAGTCTTGTCGGCCCATCACTGAGATGTCGACTGTTTTTCCCCCGAGGGGATGCGAATCGTATACAAAGGCGCCTTGAGTAGTGTACATTTTTTACAGCCTGGTCCAGCCTGGACCAGTACCTGAGTACAGATTCTACTGTTTGAGTGCTCGTGATACCGTGTTGCCCTATTCGCTGTGATGTGTGGAGATCCTGATGGCGCCAGGCGGGAAGCCCAGTTGCCTGACTACACTCCCAGCGGTCCGCCACTGTCAGTCCCAGTGTGAGCCTACCGACTCGCAGACGCACTTGCAGTCGGATGGCGGCCTCTGGTGCTCCTGACCTCGGTCAGTCTGCCTGGGAAACTGGTGGTTTGAGGAGTCGACGCCTCCGCCCACACTGCATGAGGACTCCCTCATGTATGGCCTTCGTGGTAATAGGGCGAGGGAAAAGACGGCCTTGATGCCCGATCCCTTAAGGAGGAGCTCCCTTAAGATCCCTTAAGGAGTTCGGCTGTACTACTCTGGACTCGCGTCGTATGGATATGGACATGGTGCGCCCGAGGAAGGACCCGTGGGGACTCTCCCCAGTCGGCGGGCCTTGGGAAGCTTGGGGTAGCCTGATGGATCTTTGTGGTCGCTCTCGACCTGTGGGACCACCTCGGTCGTCGTGTGTCGCCTATGTTGGCCGTGTATGCCACTGCCACTGTGGTGGTGACCGTGGCAGCCGGCACCCGGTGCGCCTGGTATGGGTTAACGGGTCCTTTGGATGCCGAACAATCGCCGCCAGGACCCGGGACTTGATACTTGATACTATACTTGAAGTTACAAGACCCTACAGCACTGTACTTGTTATACTGTGGGATTTGAAAACCTAACCTGCGAATCAGCCCGAAGTGAGGATGTAGACCCCCCTTCAGGAGATGGTCCTGGGTACCCGCTGCCATGCGAGGTGTTATCGAGCCCCCCCCAAGGGTTTGCTCTAAGGAGGGGGGTGAAGCGGTACCCAGAACCCCATGGCTAGGTTAGGGCATACAACCGGTCTCCGGTCCACTAACCCCATGTACGGAAGGGAAGACCGGTCTCCGGTCCACTAACCCCATGTACGGAAGGCGCCCGTTGACGCCCGGTGCGAGCCCGGCGGGAGCGTGTTCCGTGCCGTAAAGCCCCGCATCAGCAACCGATGCACCGCCAGCGGAGATTTATATATCAGAATATCAGGAATCAACAGGGTTTTATTTTCATATTGTTTCCGTCAATTCTTACGCTTCCGTTCTGATACTCACTGTTTTGACTGCTGGCGGTTGGATCGCGACTTTACCGTAACCGCCAGTTTAACTGTAATTAATGGAAATTTTAACGCTATCCGCGACGAAGGCTCCAAAGTCTTCAGGAACTGCATGGATGCTTCCGCAATTTTCACATTTTACACTCGCAACCTTAATCCGAATTTTTCAGGATGTCGAAATCGGATTTTCGACTTCGACATCCCCGCACTTGATTTGACCTCTTTCGAGTGGACCTACGTGCTTCCCTATGCACGAATCAACTTTCCTTTTATCCTGCCCTCCATTTGTCTTAAAGATATGGGCAAAACAAAGTTGCTTCGTGAGGCCACTTGTGAAGGTCATATCTCGTGTTGCTTGCGAGGAATGACAATAAGAAACGTGGGATGTATTCACAATACTCCCGACGTAATTTAGGAAGCATCATATGCCTTGCGTCTCCACACGTGCGCGCTAGTGTAATGGAACATGGTCAAGAGGGTAGAGTTTGCGTTGTAACTCTATGGCCATGATATTGCGTGCGTTAAGATAACTTTCGAGTGTAGCGCGCGAGTGTTGGTGTTGCATAGGAACTCTCCTTGAGTTCCTATGAGCGATTGACACAAAGTTATGCCCTTGGAGGGGCATGACATATCGTGGGGGGAGCTACCTTTTTGGGCAATATGGAGTATGTGCCTTGTGTTGTGTTGCGTGCCCATTTGGCGGGTCCATCGCTCCAAGCCAAGCCCGCCAATGGACCTCATATTGTGCAAGCCCCTTCTCCATACTCCCTACGATCAATTGCAAGCCTAACCTTCGTGAAGGGAAGCTTGTGTGGCGATCCCGAAGCGATGCGTTGGGAGCAAGGTGTGTGTTTTGCAATTTTCCATAATTCCATGTGCCCACTTGGGAAGTAGCGCTCGTGACCTTTCAAAGCGCCCCAAGTGGAGCACATACGTGGAATCGAAGGTCATTGGTGTCAAGTCATTGTGTTTAGAAGGATTAGTTGATTGCACGATCCAAGCCGAAGATATTATAATATAATTGTGCGCCTTTCAAGGCACTTTTGTGTGTCTTTGTGCCAATTTTGCCGTTTTTCGCCCGTCATGATGTCAAGTGGCGACCGTGTATCTCAACGTTGCGCTCAATTGACATCATGACCCAAGTATGTTATGAGGGTACATACTTCGGTGCCCAACATATCTTGGACCCGGCGAATAACTCCTCTTGAGCTCGGCATACCGTGGCCGGCATGTTGGCGATTTGGGACTATCCCAAATCATGGGCTCACTTGGCGACCCTGCCACTCCCAAAACCGGAGGAGTTGGGCGACGCCGAAAAGATATGTTGGACACATATGACTTGATACCAATCCTATGGCACACTCCGGTCCAGGTCGGGCATGTGCCCTATTTGCCCCAACCATGAGTGTGCGCATTTTTGGCCATTTTGAGCAATTTTCCACTTTTGCTGCCCGCCGTGCACTATGTTGAGCCCACCCGTGCACGCCGGACGCATCAACCAATGGACCATATATGACATGGGTGTTATGTATATTGGTCCCCATGGTTCACACACCACGTGGGCGAAGCGGAGCATCCTTCGTTAAGGCGCTAGCCCAAAGTGAGTGTGGGCAATTTTGCCATTTTGGCATTTGTGGACCCAATTGGGATCGTCACCACGCCAAGTGGCATGGAGATCTTTGAGAGCCAAGGGCATGGGAGTCTCTGTTGGACTCCCGGTGGATCGCGTATGGAATGGCGGATCCGATCTCCAAGCCGGCGTGGAGATATACTATTGGGAACACCCCGAATTTTGGCTCATTTCAAGCAGCCAAAATGACCCCATTGTGGGACCCCAATTTCCTTCTTCCGTGTGGTCAATTGGCGGCCCCATTTCTCTATGCCCACAGGGAGCCCGGACCTAAATTCAAGTTGTACACTCAGATATAAGTCCTAGGTCCTGCCTCCTAACCTGTGAGCCATTGGCCTTGCCCTGGCCGGGCGAGCCACGCGTGGGAATGACGCCAATTTTGGTGATTTTGGCATCATGACCCCACTTGACGAATCTGTGTTGCCCTGATGCCGGGACCTCAGAGGGAACCAGGTTGGGTGAGGGCTCCAGGGTGTTCGTACTCGAAGGGCATAGGGTCAGTTGTCTCGTCCCTACCTCTGGTGGGTCCGGACGAGTGGTAAATTTTGGAGTTTTTCAAGCTAATATCAGTTTGGGCTGAAACAGCCCATTTTCAGCTACCAACTCCTAGGGAATATTGGCGGGGCCATATCTCTGGCTCAGAGAGGAGTTGGGACCTGCCGTTAAGGGAGCATAGGGAGCCACTGTCGGTTGGCCTTGGAGCCCCTTGGTTCCCAGGAACTCACCTGTGGCTGGGCGGGACACCTCCCCCATCGGCAGGGTTTCAGGGTCCGGACCGAGCAGGGCATGGGTTGTGTTTGAGCCCCCGCCCACACCAGCCACTGAGAGGGTCGGACCTGGGATTGGGATACAAGTTAGGATAGAGTGTCTATTGTCCTGTGATGCCCTTACCTCAGTCCAGTCTTAACCCCATGTGTACATATCCTGATGTGTTGCTGTACATACTTTCGTTCCCTTGTTGCAGAGTGGCAAGGATCCTGAAACGCTTTGTCACATGACACGAGCGTATTGATGCCCTTGTGAGCGTAGTGCCTTGCCTGCCTGCTCACCTGTGCGTGTCACCGCAGCGTCCCGTGGCCGGCCCCCCACGGGAACGCGTCATCAGCGGCCTGCAGCAGAGGCTGGACGCACTGGAAGTTCGTGGGAGCGTGGGCAGCGACCACCCACCCCTGGAGTCTGGCTCGTCGGACGACGGCTGGGGACCCGGACCAGGTCCAGGCAGACCCCACGCCCCCGGCGGTGCCCCCAGGAGTCGCCCCAGCGCCAGTGCCCCCTCTCTCACCGCCCCCTCTCACCACAGCGCGGGCCGCCGCAACGAGCGCGTGCCGCCCGGCAGTGGCAGTGAGGATTGGCGTGATGAGTGGCTCAGCGCAGAGTACCGCAACCGCCGTGCTCCACCGCGGACACCGGTACGCCCCCGGCGCCCCGCACCAGCCCCTGGGCCAATCCCAATGGCTGGTGTACGTTATGGTGGACTCAGGGATGAGGTCCCCAGAGGAGACGTGGAGTGGGATGTCCGCGAAGGTGAGGACCTGGACCTGGACCTGGAGGAGTTCGACATTAGCCCGCCGCGTGGTGTACGACGGGAGGCCGCTGAACTCAGCCGCCGGCGCCGTGATGAGGATGCGTACATGGAAGGAGTACGGCGTGAACATCTAGGTTCAGTGTACATGGAGGAACCACGGCGTAGCCACAGGGATTCCATGGAGGAGATGGACGTGGCGGCCGTGGGAGTCCGTGGGAGAGGCCGATGGCAGCCTCGGTCGACCTCGCGGCCGGCGTTCATGGTCTCTAAGGCCGCGGATGCCGCCGTGTGGGAAGACTTGAAGGACATCAAGCCCCCCATGTACGATGGCAACCCCCTTAACCTCGACCGCTTCTTGGAGAAGCTGGACGATTGGGGGCTGACCGTCACTGAAGACCTGCCTCCCGCGGATGCGGAGAGATATGTCTTCAGACGGTTCAGGTACCGCCTACCGGAAGTGCTCGGAGAGCTATACTTCATGGCGACCAAGGAGGGGAAAATCAAGACCCTCAAGGAAGCCAAGAAGTGGCTCAACGAGCAGGAGCGGGTGGACGCTCCGCAGGTGGCGGCCAAGCGCTGAAAGTCCATCAAGCTTGAGCATGATGGACGGGAGATCCGCCTACGAGATTGGCGAGACTTCCGAGGGAAATACACCCTCTTCCGCCGCAACATGGAGGATTGGAACGAGGGTGACGAGCAGGCTCGCCTGCTCTCCATGCTGCCGGAGGCATTGATCAAGAGGGTCACCAAGGAGGAATCCAAGCGGGCCAAGTCCAACCACACGGTCAAGATGATGCTCCCCAAGGAGTATCATACGAACGTGGTGGCTTGGACGAGGAAGAACGTGGCCCGGGATGTCAAACGGCACTCCCTGCGGACGCTCTCCTCATCACCGTCTCGGGCGATCGCGAGGAGACCGCGATGTGGCGCCTTGACGAGTGTGAGTTGAGCGGCCAGACCATCCGTCTGCAGCCCATCCCGGCGCGGATGAGCTGCGACGAGATCCTGGAGTGGGTTGGCGAGGAAGTACTCAAGGAGTACCGAAACCTCCACCACACCCGCGGGTTGAGGCCCGGCGACCGCGACGTCAACTACGTTGGCGAGGGACCTGGCGGGGAAGCTGCCATGGACCCAGCGGGAGCCGGCGGCGATGCGACTCTCGTCGACGATGACGACGACGATGAGCCCGCCGAAGTGGCTGTGTGTGCCTTCGTGGCCAAGAACCTGAGCGCGGGGAGCAAACCGGGAAACTGGAAGCCCCTGCAGCAGGGTTGGAGGAAGCAGGAGAAGAGGGACCCTCGCCGCATTGGCGACCCTCCGCTGTCCTTTGGGGAGTTCATACGAGCTCACCCTCAGGGCTGTTTCGTGTGTTATGGGAGGAAGCGAGGCTTCAACCATGACCACCGAACATGCCCTGTCCACAAGGCCGACACGGAGGCTTACAAGAAGGCGCACGGGTCGAAGAAGCGTGCGCCCGCGGGTATCCGGGAAGCCAAGGTGGAGGTGGACAGGGACGAGCTCTCCAAGCTGGTGTCGCAGGGGACCGAGTTGGCCAAGGAGATCCAGGAGATCAAGAGGAACTGGGTCCCCAGGTCGGACAACAAGAACAAGGAGAACAACCAGAATGACCAGAACAAGGACAAGGACAAGAACAAGGGTAAGAAAGGGGGAAGGAAGAAGGGCGTCAACGAGGTTGATGCGGAGGAGAACACCCCTTCCTCCACAACCGACGCCCCCTAGCGGAGCCCCTGCAGCCAAGGGCCCCAGCTAGGGCGGTTGCAGGATGGTGACTTGGGAAGCGCCGAACCATCCCAGTCGGGAGTCGATAAGCACAAAATGACTGCCGCAGGCGGAAGGCCCGGTCTGGCACCCAGTCGCGGAGGCGGGGTGAGGGCAAGTGAAGGCACGAACCCTTGCACCCGTCCGTCCTTCGCGACCAAGAACGTGTTTGATGTACTACAGGATCTATCCGAGAGTATCGGAGGATCACCCGGACCGCAGCTGGATGCTGCAGATGGGCAGCCTGAGCCCATTGTCCACGACCTGCACCAGTCGCTTGTCGAGCTTCTGGAACGGCCGGAGATCCTGAGTTTGCACGCCGTGCGCCGTGTCGGTCGCGAGCGGCAGTTGCATCTTAAGGTCCGTGCCTTATGCGGGGAAGTGGAAAAGGTTTTCGACGTGTTGGTCGACACGGGCGCTCAGGTCAGCTTGGTCAAGGCTGGCCTACTTCCGCCAGAGTGTCTGACCGACAGTCGGAAACCTGTCAGGCTGAAGGTGGCGAACGGCCAGTACATGGTGGGAGGCACGAAGGAAGCGGCCATTGGGCTGCAGTTCGTGAACCATCGTGAGCTGAGCCGCCCAGACCTTGGCAAGGAAATCCTCCTGCACGGTCGTTTCTACGAGGCCGAGATGGACTGGGACATGATCGTTGGGTACGACTTCATGATGGAGACGGACTCCGGCGTTCTCCCGGCCTAGGCCTCCATGACCCTGTACCAGCACGACCAGCTCTCGTGGCTTTCGTCAGCTGAGCACCATGTGGAATGTCAATGGATCCACCCCGAACGCAATCAGCTCGAAGTGGCCGCGCTGGACACTGAGCCAACTGGTCCTGCAAACCAGGAGTACGGCGTAAGGCCGGAAGTGGCGAGCCGAGTTGTCGCGGACTTGGGAGCTTCGGATCTGGCCCTGGATGCGTTCTCTTCAGGAACCTCCGCCCATCTGCGGGTGTGTGAGAAGTACTGGAGCGCACAGGACTCCGCGTGGAAGAAGCACTGGGGTCCGCATCAGGGATTGATGTGGATCCATTGCCCCCGTTGGGACATTCCAAGAGCGATAGCGAAGATTCGCAAGGACCGCTCCAAGGCAGTGCTGGTTGTTCCTATGGGATGCACCGAGGAGGAAAGTACCCGACATTGGGTAGCCTCATTGACCAACATGACCTTAGACAAGGTCGTCCTACCGGCTGGAGAGAGTGTCTATCAGGACGCTAAGGGACAGCCCATGCCACCCCAGAGATGGCCAACAGAATTGCACTATGTGGATGAGGGCCTTGATCAGGCCGACGCCACGGACTTCGTGTGTGTCAACCGCATCATAGCGGAGCCATGGCGGCAATGCTTTGCGGTTCCCCCTGTTGACATCGAAGAATCGGAATCGGAAGACCCCCTCACTGAAGAGGAGTGGGATCTGGTTCAGGGGTATATGGATCAGCCCTTTCACGACTGGGGAAACCAGCGTGAGGGCAAAGGCCAGGACATAGCCTGGTGGGAAGTGGACTCAATCGTCTCCGGTTCCTATGAAGGGAATACCTTCGTTCAGAAGGTGCTGGATCACCTGTCCAGCCAGGACGAGCCGCCTGGCGGTAACCCACCCACCTACGGCGATCTGTTCCGAGGCAAGACCAGAGATGGCCCTTTGGGCCACCTGGGAAGACCACCTGAGCCGAAACCGAGCGGGGTCGCTACCCCTCAAGTAAGCTCCGTGGTTCAAGTGCCCGGAAAAGCCAAGGCGGAGTCCGATGACTGCCCCAAGATCCAGGCATTGAGGGCCAGGCTGAAACAGAAGTATGGTGATACCTTCTTCAGCGGTAAGCCTGTGTTTCCCCCACCGGTGCGTGGACCGTATGGCGAGGCCAAGATACGACTGAAGCAGGACCCCCGTGTGTATCGGCACCGGGAGTTTGCCCTGAGGGGCGAGAGGAAAGAGGCCATGGAGAAGATCCTCCGTGACTTCATCCAGAGAGGCTGGCTCGAGCCGTGCCACTCCGAATGGGCCTCTCCGTGCTTCGTCGTCCCCAAGAAGGTTGCCGGTGAGTGGCGGCTCGTGGTCGACTACCGCGGCCTGAACGCCCAAACGCAGCACGACAGCTATACGCTGCCCCTCATTGAGGAAATGCTGCAGAAGCAACACCGGCGGAGGATCTTCACGGTGATTGACCTGAAACACGGTTATCATCAGATGCCTCTCGCCGAGGAGTCCCGTGCCTGCACAGCCATGAGCTCCCCACTTGGACCTCTCCAGTGGAAGGTGATGCCCATGGGGGTTACCAACGGCAATGCGGCTTTTCAGCGGATGCTGGAGAACCTGCTTGAGCCGGTGCGTGACTGTGCGGACCCCTTCGTGGACGACGTGATCATCGCGTCCGGGGACCCCAGTATGAGCTACGAGGAGCTCCTGGAGGCACATGAAAGGGACGTCACTCGAGTGCTGGACCTCCTGGTTGGGCACAAGCTCACGGGCAGCAGTGACAAGGCCACCATTGCGGTAAGCGAGGTGGTCTTCGCTGGCCACGTAGTCAGGAACGGGCAGCGAAAGCCCATACCTGGCAAGGTGGCTGCGATCGAGCACTGGGAAAAGCCCAAGACGGTCTCTGAGCTACGGGCGTATCTGGGGTTCTGCAACTACTACTCGGGCCATATCAAAATGTATGCCGAGTACGCAGCCACTATGACGACCATGCTCAAGGGCAACCGAGAGGAGACCAAGAAGGGGTCCAAGAAGGCTCTGGTCTGGACAGCGGAGTCCGACCGTGCCTTTGAGGGGATGAAGCAGGCGCTGCTATCCGCAGTGGGTCTGCACCTCGTGGATCCCGACCGAGGGTTCGTCCTGCGCACCGACGCTTCCGACTACGCCATTGGCGCTGTGTTGGAGCAAGTGCTTGACGACGGGAGGCACGTGCCCGTGGCCTTCTGGAGCCGAGTCCTGGCGGAAGGCCAGAGACGGACGTGGACGCCCCGTGAAAAGGAGGCGTATGCCATCGTCATGGCTCTCAGGAAATGGGCTGGGTACATAGCCCTCCATCCCGTCACCGTCTGCACCAACCATCAGAGTCTGCAGTCGTGGCACAAGGAGCACGTGGACACCCCCTCAGGTCCCGCCTCCCGACGGGCAAGATGGCATGAGACCTTGGCCAAGTTCGACCTCACGGTTGTGTATATTCCTGGAAAGGATAACACCGTGGCGGACTGTCTCAGTAGGTGGGCCTATCCCGCCAGCAAGGGCATGACAGATATCTCTGCCCATGGCGATGAGGCTGAGACCGCTGAAGCCAAGAGGATCATCGAAATGGAGCGCCTGATGGAGGAGGAGGGTGCTAAATGCTTCGTCGTCATGGCTGCAGATGCCCCCCTCGCGTCGAGGGTGAGCAGAGCGGTCAGTGTACTCGCCCCTGATGGAGCTGAGTCCGACAAGCACCTCTTCCCGGAGTCTTGCCTCCAGGACGACTGGACCGACGACTACGCCAAGTCTGAGGCCTTTGCGGCCGAGTATAGGGCTGTGACCGACCCTGATGACGGGCAGAAGTGGCCAAAGGGGCTGACTGAGGAAGATGGCAAGCTCTACCGGAATGGTAAGCTGCTAGTACCAGAGTCCCGGGTGCTCGAGCTGTGTGAAGCTTGGCACCACCACATGCTGCACCCAGGGGTCAAGAAGCAAGCTCTTGACATGCAGCGTCGGTTCGAGATCGACCATATCGTTCTCTATCGTTTGTAGCAAGGTTAAGTGTGAAATGCTGCTCAAGCAGGCCAGTGCCACGTGGTGCCATTTTTGAAATCTGCAAAAGTTCAGAAGGAGAATAACATCTGAGGGGTGTCTAGAAAACCCGACCGGACCTCCCCTGGTGGCATGCCACCTACAGGTGAGTTTGCTAAGCCACCGAGTGTGGACAGCAGTCTGGATCTGGGTGGCCTGGCCCTGAGGATGTGGATGTGAAATGTTTGTTTTTGGTGCTGTGTGATGGGACACATCACTGATGACGTCATGCATGATGACATCATCAGTGATGTCACTGATGACATCATCATTGACATCACTGATGATGTCATCAACCACGTTAAACAAATATAGAACACAAGGTATCCAAAAAAAAAAAATTAAGACAAAAAATTATTTTTGAAAACAATTGCAGGTTGTACACTAAAACAGAATAGCTGCAAGTTCTAGGAACATAACTTCTGTGACCAAACAGTACTTTGTCAGGAAACGATACGATACGTTACATTACAGTACTGTATCGGAACGATACGATACATTACACGTACTGTATTGTAACAACCCTGTTCTCTACACCGCCATCAAGAGGGTCAGGAAGGGTTGCTCGGTCTGTCAGGCCTGCAATCCCGATAACCGGAACGTCAAGGGGGAAGCCCAATGGACCCCGGTTCCTGACCAGCCCATGGAGAGCGTGGCCATGGACATCTTCTCCATGCCCGAAGTGCACATTGGCAAGGAGACCTTTGACTGTGTGGTTCTTTGTGTGGATCGCCACAGTGGCTACGTAGTAGCCGTTCCGGCACGCAAAAAGGGGTTGCTTGCCGAGGAAGTGGCAGTCATGATGATTCGTCATTGGCTGACCGTCTTTGACATCCCCCGCACCATTTGCAGTGACCGAGGGCCCCAGTTTACTGGTGGCTGGTTCAAGGCTATGTGTTCCCTCATGGGAATACGTCACGCCAAGAGCGTCGCCTATCTCAGCCGGTCTAACGGCCGTGCTGAAGTGGCTGGACGGCAGCTGTTCGAGAAGCTGCGCAAGATCCACATCACCAATCCACGTCGGAACTGGTTTGAGGAGATGTGGCCTGCTCTGAAGGCCCATCATGACACCCCCACTCCGGGCGGTTTGTCCCCTCACCAGATTCTGTTTGGCAGGGACCCCCTGGGTAGGGGACTTTCCTTGTCTGGTGATGGCATGGCTATGGATGCCAAGGAATTCTTCGCGCGGCAAGAGCAAACGGCGCGGGACATCCGTCAGCAGCTCGAGAAGGAGCATGCTGAGCGTCAGAAGTCCGCCCCGAGCTCAACAGCGCAGAAGTTCAGGGTGGGAGACCCGGTGTGGGTGATCAGACCCCGCCCCATGGGCACCCACCGCACCAAAACCTGCTTCACACCCGGAGAGGTGGTCCGCAGGATTGGTGAGGACACCTACCGCATCAAGGTGGGTCACGGACAGTTCCGGGAGCGCCACGAGAGTCGACTCCGTGTGCGGGAACCCGACCTCCGTGGCCAACATGTGTCCCTGAGCTATGCCGCACATGAGGCTGATTCGGATGATGACTATGCTGAGCAGGACGACTATACTGTCGAGAAGATCCTTGCTCAGCGTCCGAAAGCCTCGGCACCCGGAGGTCTGGAGTTCAAGGTTCGTTGGCGGGGCTATGAGCCGTCCCACGATACCTGGGAACCCGTCTCCTCGTTCGTGCCGCGGGTCAATACTCCCTTCATGGAGTACATCCGCAAGCACAAGACCAAGATCCACGTTTCGGACTTGGCAGCACTCACCCGGGCGATTGCAGCCGGGGGTGCCTGATCAGCGCCCTGAGCTCTCCCCTGATGCATTTTGAGCGCTTGTGAGGTCGACGGATCGTCCCTTACTTGCTTGCTCTCTCATCTTTCGGTGACCTGCCATCGGAGTGGCCACATACCCCCCCCTGCTGAATCCAGAGGAGGATGGCCCCTCTCTTCTTCTATTCGTCACTCCCCCCCCCTGCTGAATCCTTGGGAAACCAGGTAGGGCGACTGACCTTCATATTTCTGAGCTCTTAGGGCCTTGAAGCCCATACGACGTTGCGCAACGGATGCCGCTGTCATCGGCATTGCGATTTTTTTGGTGTGTGGTCTGGTTCCATGGCACTTGCGGAATCCAGACCAGTCGACGTGTGTCAGCTGGCTATATATGGCCTGAAGTCAGGCGTTTTCCTGTCCACCCTCCTGCATTTGCCTTATCCTGACCGTGGCGTGGTTTGGCACTCTGTCCAGAGTGTGTTTACACGCCTGTTTACCTGATTATTGCTTGCTTTCTCTGTCCCCCAGGATATGTGCACCTGTATGTTAGCCCATCACTGAGTGTGGACTGTTTTTCACGGAATCAGATACGAAGGCGCCCTGAGTCGCCGTTTACATGTTCATACATATGGTCCAGCCTGGACCAGTACATACGTACATATTCTTCTGTTTGAGTGCCCGTGATACCGTGTGCCCTATTCGCTGTGATGTGTGGAGATCCTGATGGCGCCAGGCGGGAAGCCCAGTTGCCTGACTACACTCCCAGCGGTCCGCCACTGTCAGTCCCAGTGTGAGCCTACCGACTCGCAGACGCACTTGCAGTCGGATGGCGGCCTCTGGTGCTCCTGACCTCGGTCAGTCTGCCTGGGAAACTGGTGGTTTGAGGAGTCGACGCCTCCGCCCACACTGCATGAGGACTCCCTCATGTATGGCCTTCGTGGTAATAGGGCGAGGGAAAAGACGGCCTTGATGCCCGATCCCTTAAGGAGGAGCTCCCTTAAGATCCCTTAAGGAGTTCGGCTGTACTACTCTGGACTCGCGTCGTATGGATATGGACATGGTGCGCCCGAGGAAGGACCCGTGGGGACTCTCCCCAGTCAGCGGGCCTTGGGAAGCTTGGGGTAGCCTGATGGATCTTTGTGGTCCCTCTCGACCTGTGGGACCACCTCGGTCGTCGTGTGTTGCCTATGTTGGCCGTGTGTGCCACTGCCAATGTGCTGGTGACCGTAGCAGCCGGGACCCGGTGCGCCTGGTATGGGTTAACGGGTCCTTTGGATGCCGAACAATCGCCGCCAGGACCCGGGACTTGATACTTGATACTATACATGTGCTACGAGCTTTTACAGCATCATACCTATCTTACTGTGGGATTTGAACGGCCTAACCTGAGTCAGCCTGAAGTGAGGATGTGACACCCCCCCCCTTCAGGAAATGGTCCTGGGTACCCGCTGCCATGCATGGGTGTTATCGAGCCCCCCCCCAGGGTTTGCTCTAAGGAGGGGGGTGAAGCGGTACCCAGAACCCCATGGCTAGGTTAGGGCATACAACCGGTCTCCGGTCCACTAACCCCATGTACGGAAGAGAAGACCGGTCTCCGGTCCACTAACCCCATGTACGGAAGGCGCCCGTTGACGCCCGGTGCGAGCCCGGCGGGAGCGTGTTCCGTGCTGTAAAGCCCCGCATCGGCAACCGATGCACCGCCAGCGGAGATTTATATACCAGAATATCAGGAATCAACAGGGTTTTATTTTCATATTGTTTCCGTCAATTTTTACGCTTCCGTTCTGATATTCACTGTTTTGACTGCTGGCGGTTGGATCGCGACTTTACCGTAACCGCCAGTTTAACTGTTTATAATGGAAATTTTAACGCTATCCGTGACGAAGGCTCTAAAGTCTTCAGGAATTGCGTTGATGCATCCGCAATTTTCACATTCTACACTCGCAACCTTAATCCGAATTTTTCAGGATGTCGAAATCGGATTTTCGACTTCGACATCCCCGCACTTGATTTGACCTCTCTCGAGTGGACCTACGTGCTTCCCTATGCACGAATCAACTTTCCTTTTATCCTGCCCTCCATTTGTCTTAAAGATATGGGCAAAACAAAGTTGATTTGTGAGGCCACTTGTGAAGGTCATATCTCGTGTTGCTTGCGAGGAATGACAATAAGGAAACGTGGGATGTATTCACAATACTCCCGACGTAATTTAGGAAGCATCATATGCCTTGCGTCTCCACACGTGCGCGCTAGTGTAATGGAACATGGTCAAGAGGGTAGAGTTTGCGTTGTAACTCTATGGCCATGATATTGCGTGCGTTAAGATAACTTTCGAGTGTAGCGCGCGAGTGTTGGTGTTGCATAGGAACTCTCCTTGAGTTCCTATGAGCGATTGACACAAAGTTATGCCCTTGGAGGGGCATGACATATCGTGGGGGGAGCTACCTTTTTGGGCAATATGGAGTATGTGCCTTGTGTTGTGTTGCGTGCCCATTTGGCGGGTCCATCGCTCCAAGCCAAGCCCGCCAATGGACCTCATATTGTGCAAGCCCCTTCTCCATACTCCCTACGATCAATTGCAAGCCTAACCTTCGTGAAGGGAAGCTTGTGTGGCGATCCCGAAGCGATGCGTTGGGAGCAAGGTGTGTGTTTTGCAATTTTCCATAATTCCATGTGCCCACTTGGGAAGTAGCGCTCGTGACCTTTCAAAGCGCCCTAAGTGGAGCACATATGTGGAATCGAAGGTCATTGGTGCCAGGTCATTATGTTTAGAAGGATTAGTTGATTGCACGATCCAAGCCAAAGATATTATGATATAATTGTGCACCTTTCAAGGCACTTTTGTGTATCTTTGTGCCAATTTTGCCGTTTTTCGCCCGTCATGATGTCAAGTGGCGACTGTGTATCTCAACGTTGCGCTCAATTGACATCATGACCCAAGTATGTTATGAGGGTACATACTTCGGTGCCCAACATATCTTGGACCCGGCGATTAACTCCTCTTGGGCTTGGCGTACCGTGGCCGCCATGTTGGCGATTTGGGACTATCCCAAATCATGGGCTCACTTGGCGACCCTGCCACACCCAAAACTGGAGGAGTTGGGCGACGCCCAAAAGATATGTTGGACACATATGACTTGATACCAATCCTATGGCACACTCCGGTCCAAGTCGGGCATGTGCTTCGTTTGCCCCAACCATGAGTGTGCGCATTTTTGGCCATTTTGAGCAATATTACATATTTGCTGCCCGCCGTGCACTATGTTCAGCCCACCCGTGCACGCCGGACGCATGGACCAATGGACCATATATGACATGGGTGTTATGTATATTGGTCCCCATGGTTAACACACCACGTGGGCGAAGCGGAGCATCCTTCGTTAAGGTGCTAGCCCAAGGTGAGTGTGGACAATTTTGCCATTTTTGCATTTGTGGACCCAATTGGGATCGTCACCACGCCAAGTAGCATGGAGATCTTTAAGAGCCAAGGGCATGGGAGTCTCCGTTGGACTCCCGGTGGATCGTGTATGGAATGGCGGATCCGATCTCCAAGCCGGCGTGGAGATATACTATTGGGAACACCCCGAATTTTGGCTCATTTCGAGCAGCCAAAATGACCCCATTTTGGGACCCCAATTTCCCCCTTCCGTGTGGTCAATTGGTGGCCCCATTTCTCTATGCCCACAGGGAGCCCGGACCTAATCCCAAGTTGTACACTCAGATATAAGTCCTAGGTCCTGCCTCCTACCCTGTGAGTCATTGGCCTTGCCCTGGCCGGGCGAGCCACGCGTGGGAATGAGGCCAATTTTGGTGATTTTGGCATCATGACCCCACTTGACGAACACGTGGTGCCCTGATGCCGGGACCTCAGAGGGAACCAGGTTGGGTGAGGGCTCCAGGGAGTTTGTACTCGAAGGGCATAGGGTCAGTTGCCTCGTCCTTACCTCTGGCGGGTCCGGACGAGGGGTCAATTTTGGGGAATTGTGAGTTAATATCAGTTTGGGCTGAAACAGCCCATTTTCAGCTACCAACTCCTGGGTGATAATGGCGGGGCCATATCTCTGGCTCAGAGAGGAGTTGGGACCTGCCGTTAAGGGAGCATAGGGAGCCACTGTCGGTTGGCCTTGGAGCCCCTTGGTTCCCAGGAACTCGCCTGTGGCTGGGCGGAACACCTCCCCCATTGGCAGGGTTTCAGGGTCCGGACTGAGCAGGGCATGGGTTGTGTTTGAGCCCCCGCCCCCACCAGCCACTGAGAGGGTCGGACCTGGGATTGGGATACGAGTTAGGACTGAGTGTCTATTGTCCTGTGATGCCCTTACCCCAGTCCAGTCTTAACCCCATGTGTACATATCCTGATGTGTTGCTGTACATACTTTCGTTCCCTTGTTGCAGAGTGGCAAGGATCCTGAAACGCTTTGTCACATGACACGAGCGTATTGATGCCCTTGTGAGCGTAGTGCTTTGCCTGCCTGCTCACCTGTGCGTGTCACCGCAGCGTCCCGTGGCCGGCCCCCCACGGGAACGCGTCACCACCAAAAGTGGTGATAACACATTTTGACCTATGGAACCAAACACCCAATCAGGATATGGAGTGGACCCCTTAATCCCCTATCAATGTGAGGCAAATCGTCTTTTCCTGATTCGACTGAGAACTAACATATCCAGGGCAGAGCCTATGAATTTATCTATGTTTTTTCATGAATTCTTAGCTGTCCTAGTGGTATGCACCCTAGGGGGCTGCCCTGCACGGCGCCCTCCACCTGATCCTGCGCCACCTCTCCGTGCCGCCGGAGGTCATCGACCTCCTGCTCTTCCTCCACACGTGTGCCAGGCTGCACATCGTCACCGCGCACGGGCTGACACAGCCCGTCCACATGCTGCGCGGCGTCCGGCAGGGCAACCCCGAGAGCCCCCTGCTGTACGCGCTCCTCCTGGAGCCCCTGCTCAGGGCCCAGGGGCACCGCCTGCGTCCGCCCGGAGAGGCCGAACGAGGCGTCATCCAGGCCTACATAGACGACCTGCTGGTGGTGGCCCACACGCTACAGCACTTCGTCGAGGGCGTGGAGGCGGTGGCCGCGTACCTGGGGATGACGGGCATGAGCTTAACCCCCGCAAGTGCGCCATGGCCAGCACGGAGGGGGTCCCGGGCCTGCAGCTGCGCCTCTGTCCCCACCTGGAAAACCAATGGCACTGGGTGCCGGCGGCGGACTCCGTCCCCTACCTGGGGCTCCAGCTGCAGCCGGACGGGGAGTTCTCCCTGCAGCGCAAACACCGCCTGCGCCTGGCGGCGGTTCACCACTGGTGCCTCAACACCCTCGCGCCGCCGAAAGTGGTACAGGACGTCATCCTTGCGATCCTAGGGGGAGTGACGCAATACTTCGCCACCCTCATCGCCGACGACTCCGACACCGCGCGCCACCTGGACCACATCACGGTCCAGGTCGCAAAGGACAGGGCGCGATAGGCCTTCGACGCCTCGCGGGACAGCCTGCAGGATGACCGGACCCTGGGACTCACGCGAGTGCCAACGCAGTGCCAACAGGCAGCGGTGGCCCTCGTGGGCACACTCGTCCACCATCTCTCGACCTCCGTGCGCGCCGAGGTCACCAGGATGTTCTGGAAAATTACCGGCGCGCACGAAATATGCCCCGAAGTGCACTACCCCGTCCCGGAATTCGCAACCCTGGCGGGGGGTGACTGGGTCCACCGCATACCCCGCGCCCTGGCCGCCCTAGGAGTTGGGCTCTACAACCCCATGGCGTGCCCCAGGGCCGCCCACGTCCAACTACCATCCCCACCGGGCTGCATCGTCACGCTGCGCACCGCCAAGTTACGACACCGCGACACGTGCCGTTTGACGGTGCCACACACGACAGCGTGGCATGGGCACCATGGGCCGCACCACCCCTTCCCCGACAACGACGACCCGTGGCCGACAGCGGTGCGGGAATGCCTCAACCAGTGCGCCGATGAACACCTGCACTATTGCTGCCGCGAGCAGGAGCCCACCAACCACCCCGGGTGGCACGACGCTTTGGTCCACCTCTTCCACACCACCGGCACGCGGGACCCCCGCCTGCGGCTCGTCCACCCCACGAGGGCTAAGCAGGACGCCCACACTGGCCCACGGGTGACCCCGGACAACCTGCACCTTCACGTCGGGGGTTACCGCCGTCAGGGCAGCCTGTCCCCCCCCACGCAAGGGGCGGCATACCACCCACCGGCGGCCCTCCTGTACATCCTCCGCGACGTACTCGCGGAGGCTGAGGACCAAGAGCCTAACGCGGATGTGGCGTGGCCCGAGCCCCTGTGCCCACAGCCCCACGCGCCGACGCCGGTGTGGTTGGTGACTACGGACGACCAATGTACCCGAGCGACGGAGCAAGCGCAGCTCCAGACCGAATGGGTGATCATGCAGGTGGGGGTAGGCCAGCCCAGGCCCCGTGGGCTCCCCCACGGCACCGCCCTGCTGGTAGCTACGGAGGTGCCACACGACCCACACATGGCAGTGCACACGCTGGAGGACCAACCGGAGGACACGGGACACCTGGTGGTACACCAGTGCGGGGGCCCGGTGTGGCTCAGGGAAACATGTCACGGCGCTCCGGTCCTGCGCAAGCACGATCGCTGGACCAGTGGTCCGACTACACGACCACCCGGCGGTCCGCCCCGGCGACACCGGGGCGCTGAAAATGGACCAACTGACCCCCAGCCACCCCGACGTCCGGTGGCACTCCGCCGACCTCAACGCGGGGTGGCTCAGCCCCACCGGGTACTACTGGATCCCGGAGGCCTGGGGCCACACCTCCTCCGATGCGTCGGGGGGCGGACCCTGCAAGCACTCCACCAGCGTCGCTCTCGCCGCCGACCTCACTTGCACGTGGGCGGTGGCAATCTTGGGCACCGTGCCCGACGGAAGGGGGGTGGCCGCCTCCCTCCCCCGACAATACGGCGCCCACCGCCCATGGGTCCACACTGTGGACGCCGAAGTCGTCCTCCACTTCCTGCGACACGCGGATCGCGAGCGGACTACGGGAGTCCCCGCGGGCGCGGCTAAGGTAGTCAACCAGATGCCCCTGTGATGGCTCCGGGACGGCCTGCACGCGCGAGGGTAACACGCCGAGCACCCGTTTTGGTATGTCCGAGCCACCTCCCACCACAGCGACGCCCTACTACACAAGGCGGACTGGGCGGCGTCCCAAGACACCGTCCTACAGAACACGCCACCGGGCCCCAGCCACGCCCAGCTCATTGTCGCCGGTGATAACGGCCACCTCGACCTACGGGCCCCCACAGTGCGAACGCTCGGCGCGATCGCGCAGCGGGCACAGGCGGACCATGCGCTGACGCACCGAGGGCACACACCTCTGGGCGCGGCCCACGCCACAGCCTATGTCCACGCCCGGGACCTCACCGCGACGGCCACCAACCAGTGGGCGCTGCGGGCCAGGGACGGCCACACGCCGGTGCAACGCAGGCTCCGCGACCGGAAGGAGCGGCTCTCCCGCATCGCCATCCTCCCGCAGCCGTGCCTCCTCTGCAGCGGCCAGTAGGAGACCCCGGTGCACATGCACGTGGGGTGCGCCCACTCACGGCTCCTCTGGCCCCACTACCGCCAGGCGGTGCAAGAGGCGGCCCGCCACCTCCCGCCCGGGGACAGGGCTCTATGGGTGGCCTCATGGCGCTCCGCGGGCGCCGCATGGACGGAAGTCTTCTGCTCTGGGCTGGTGCCCGAAGCGGCAGAGGCACAGCTCCGCGCCATAGCCCGCTACAACCCGCCGGGAGAAACCTCCGTAGACGATTTCCTCCACCACATGCTCCGACTGGGGGATTTCGCGTGGGAGCTTCGCAATCACCGGCTGGAGCAACTCCTCCGGGAGCCCCTAGGCGCGGCGGCCCGGGTGCACCGATGGCTCACCGCGGCAGAGGGCAGCTGCCCCCCCCCTCCCCCGCGCCCTGACAAGGACTTCGTAGCCTCCCTACGTGTCGTGAATGGCACCCTGGAGTGCCCGCCGCAAGAGGACCCCCACCCGTACCAGGACCTGCCGGGGGGTTTCTCGAAGCACCTACAAGACGCCCTCTTCCCGCCGTGGATCATCGGGCGCGGCTCCATGACCGCATGGGAGGCCCGTATAGTGGGCGTGGAATGGGCGCGCGAATGGGGCCGTTGGTGCGCTGCCACGCGCGCCCCGGAGACCCCCGCACAGCGGTACGCCGCCATCCCGCTCGAGGGGTGGGGGCCGCACACCCGGCCGCGGCCCACCATGATCCGCGGGGCGGGCCCCGACCACCCTCATGGGACACGGCGGCAAAGGAATGGCTGGAGGCGGCCCCGGGACGACAAGCGGGGTGGAATTGGGACGTGTCCTCGCTCATCCGAGCGCCCATCCCCCCCCACGTTGTCCTCCACACCGCCAACGTACTCCGGGCCACGGAGGTACACACATGGGGACGCGACGCGGCCACCATCCGGTGGCTCCCCCCGGAGGACGGAGCCGCCCGGCTCGCCATGGCACATTTCAAAACTGGGGGGCCGGTGTACGACGACGCACTGTCCTGGCTGGGCGACACACTGGGGCCCTTACTCCTCATGCTCCCCACCGACCTTGCAGCCGCGCTGCGCCAAGAGCTGGACAGCTGCGACGGGCTGTGGGTAGGGTGGGAGGCAGTTGCGGACGGCAGCCTACTGGCCCTCCTCCACCGGGACGCCGCAGACGAGTGCCGATGGGGCACGCTGGTGCCCCACCTCACCGGGCGCCACATATACATGACGACCCGCCCCCAGGGGCACCCCCGCCCGGCGTGGGATGACCTCATCGCCGCCTTCCACGACCATGGGGTTCTCCCCGACGACACATGGCAGGAGGTCCGGCAGAAGACGCTCAGCAGGGACTACCAGCGCCGCGTCCGCGCCCGCCTGCTGGAGCTCCGAAACCCCCTCCGCCAGAGGTGGGACGACCTCTGGCTCCGCCGTCTCGGCCCCTGGTCACCGCCCTCCCACCTCCCACACACCTGCCACGTCTGCGGGGAATGCGACACGGTGTCCTCCGCAGCGCCAACGGGCGCCACCATGTGCACGCAGTGCTCCCAGGTGGCCGCGTGCCCCTGGCCCGAACTCCCCGCGGGCCCGCACAGGAGCACGGAAGAGGAGGCCTTGCACCGGCGCATCGGGGGGGCACACGCCCCCTCATACGAACGCCGCGGGCGCCGCCCTCCTGTGGATCCACGTGCACCTGCGGGACCCCACGTCCGTCACGCACCTGTCGCACGTGTTCGCGCCCTGACCCCCACCCACCGCCGCGCTTTACAGAGCCCGCAGCACCATGCCTCGCCGACGGGAAGACGGGCCGGAGTACGCCAGAGCCCGCGGCCGAGCGCAGAAGGCAGCCGTCCGGGGCCTAGTGGTGGACACGGTGACGGAGGCGCACGAGGCGCACGCTGCCGCCCAGCGTGACCCGACAGGCAGTGCGAGGGCTTTCCTCAGCGAGGCCGCCCTCCCGGCCGTCCGCGCCCTGAACGGAGCAGGGGCCCCTACGCTGCTCCCAGCGATGCACCGGATCGTGAACGCTGCCCAGCTGGGGCTAAGCAGCCCGGAGGCGCCCCTCTACGGACACTGGATGGAGTGGCGCACGTCCAACCGGTCAGGCCGGCCCCTGTCCATGGGGGACACCCTGCGGCTAACGGGCGCGGGATCCGCCATGTCCCTCCACAGCAGTGCCCCAGCCCTGCTGCACGCCCTCAGGACGTGCTGCCCCGGGGACACGGCCCTGTACCTGAAGCAAGCGCGGGCCACATACCCAGGAGGAGTGTCCGAGCTGGACGCGGCACTCCACCTCCTACATCCGCCGGACGAGGACCTGGAGGTGGGCGAAGTCACGGTTTTTGTGGAAGGCGCGGACGAGGCGCCCACCCACCCCCGCCCGACCAACCCGGTGTGGGACGGCACCAGGCCGACCCCCCCGTACGCCGTCGTGTGCAAGGCGTTCCCCAGGGAGCCCGCCTGGTGCCCCGCCCTCCGGCCGGCGACGCACGCACCCCGCGGCTGGGCCAACCGGCACCTATCCCCCCCCCCTCTCCAGGACCACGGGTGCCCACCACAGAGGGCAGGTCCTCAGGGAAGAGTGCCCGGGCACCCCCTTGCTCCTCCTCGTCGTCGCGACCCGCGGGGACCCGGAGCGGGTCCTGGGGATCACCTCCACCCACCTGTACGGGGCAGCGCCCGTACCCCGCCCCCCCCTCCCGGCGCCCGCGGCGCGGGACAGGGTACACACCTTCCTGCGAACACAGGAGGTCACCGGCGTTACGGGGGTCCACCTAGTGCGGCTCCCCTCGGCACCACCCGACGACCCCCGGGGGCCCAGGGCCCTGAGCCCCGCCCCAGACTGGGAGCTGTGGCGCGGCGTGTGGGCCGCGTGGGTCACCCGCCTCCCAGCCCAGTGCCGATGGATGGCCGCCGGCCCCCGCCCGCATGGGGATAACGCCACCGCCGGCCCCCCCTCCCCTCCCCCCCTCCCCCCTGCGGAGCACTGCACAGCACTGCCCACAGCACAACACAGATACACCGGGAGGTGATGGAGGGGGCAATCCTGCCACCAAGCATGCCTACCAGGATAACAGGATGTCGGACTCCGATGGCTCCCCCCAGCGGGACGACCGCCACCACCGCCGGTCCCGCTCCCGCTCCCCCGTCTCCCCGGGATACGCGGGGGAGACCCTGCCGGAGCGCGAGGAGCGGCGGCTGCCGGAGGCGGCGGTGTCCGTCGGGCCGCCGGCCGGGCAGCCCCGGGCAGCCTCCGCCGACACCGGGCCGTCGACCTGGGGACATGCGCCGGCCGAGGAGGCCGCCCCCGCCGCCCAGGCTGCAAGCCCTGCCGCCCCACCCCCGGAGGGGGCCGCAGGCGCACAGGGGGCCGCGACCGCAGCCCCAGCAAGCCGCGCCGCGGTCCCAACCGCGGCCCCCGGCGCGCCGCCAGCACGGGGCGAAACCCCGGCACGGGCCCCGGGCGCCTCACCGGGAGCGGCCGCGGCCGCAGAGGAGAGCGGAGAGGGTGCGCGAGGAGCCGAAACCACAGCCCCGGCCACGGCCCCAGCACGCCACGGGCACGGGGGACAGACCCCGCGCGGGCCCGGGGCGCCTCGCCGGGGGCCGCCGCAGCAGCAGCAGTGGGCAGGGAGGGCGCCAAGTACCGCGCCCACGCCAACCCCACCAATACCCACACCAGCCCCCCCAAGCCGTTCCCCCCCAAGCCCTTCCCTGCGGGGCGGACGCGGCATGTCCGCCCCCCGGTGCCCGAGCGTTCGCCGCCCGGCGTCACGCTGCCGCAGCTGCAACGGCAACAAGACGCCCGGCGCGTGATCCGGGAAGGGGGGGACAGCGCGCAGGCGGGGCAGGGTGCCGGCCACGGGAGCGCGGAGCAGGGTGCAGGAGGCGACAGGGGGAGTGCCCAGAGACAAACGCAGGGGGCAGGCCTGGGCGCCCGCGGCAAGGGGCGAGGGCGAAAGCGCGGACAAGGTACCGAGGCCAGCAACAGCGGAGGGGGAAAGAGCACGGGCAGCGGGCGGCAGGACGCAGGACAAGGAGCCGGGAAAGGGCACGGGCATGGGAAGGGCACGCAGGGGCGCGAGCAGGGCGCCAAGGCGGGCGGCCAAGGAGCGCATGGAGTGGAGCGAGGCGTGGTCAGCGAGCGTGAACGCAGCCTAGGGCATGGACACGGGCACGGGAAGGATACGGGCGCCAGCAGGGCAGGCCAGGGCACAGGTGACAGGGGGCAGGACCAGCACGTGGACAGGGGGACAAAGGCGTGGGGGCGGGGAAGGGACCCAAGGGCAAGGGTAAGGGCGCCGTGGGCCCTCGGGGACAGACAAGACGGGGCATGGAAGCCGTGGGGGGAGGGCGGAGCGAGGGGAGAGGGACGAGGGGCGGGGCGCCCCCACAGCCGGACGTGCAGCCAGTGTGGTGCATCCCCCCCCGGCATCCAACAAATGCCGGCGCACCACACCCACCACCACCACCACCACCACGCCCACCTCTACAACATTGACCTCGACGCTGGCGACCTCATCCCCCCCCCAACCCCCCGACCCCAGCACCAGCCGGCCCCCCCCGCGCTGAGGGCAGAGCCGGCGCGGATGGCCGCAGCCTCGGCGGCGGAGGGGCGGGACGCGGCGCCGGCGCCGCGGGCGCAGGGGCCGCAGGGGGTGGCGGCGAGGAGGGCAGAGGGAGCCCAGCCCTGGGACCGGGACTGGGATACGGTCCCAGACCCCATGGGGGGTGAGGCCCTCCCCCTTGTGGTGGAGGTGTACGGGTGGCTGAGCTGGGCCTGTTCGGGGAACGCCAGGGGGATGAGGAACCGGCCCTTCGATGCCGTGCTCCTTGGGAGGGACGGGGGGAACCGGGAGGTGCCCCCGGGGGGATGGGCGGCCCCGGAGGACCACGAGAGGATCCTCCGGACGGTGATTCGGGCAGCGTGGCACGACAGGGCGCCGACGTGGCCAGCTTTCCTGGAGGGGGAGGCGGTGCTCCGCATCATGGATGCGGATGCCAACAACTGACTCCCCCGGGCTTTGCGCAACGCCCTCACCCACTGGCGCTACCGCCGGCGGAACCTGCCGCCGCCGCAGCCCAAGCCCCCACACAAGCGACGACGGCGGTGACGGCCGCGCCCCATCGGCCCAGGCAATGGGCGCGGGGGGGGGGGGACAGGGGACAGTGCCGCGGGACGCCCCCCCCATGAAGCGGTTGTTGCAGTCCACTCTATCTACAGGGCTGGGACCCAGACGCCCGATGGTGGTTGTGGGGGTGGGTGATGCAGCGGGGAGTGCGGCCGGTACTGGACGGCCGAAGGAACTCGCTGATGTCGGAGTTCCGGTCGCTACACCTCCTTCACGGACTGGGCGTTGTTGCTGACGCTCGGGGCGATGCTCCGGGCGGCGCTGCGAAGCCCATGGTGCTCGGGGTTCAAGTGGCCCCGAGTGGCACGCGAGGGATGGGTAACCCCGCGGCGGTGAAACGCTTTCGACGCGTTCCCTTGGGGGGCCTGGCTACGGGACGCTGCGGCGGCGCAAAGAAGCAAGCAGGCAGGCAAAGCACTGCGCTCACAAGGGCATCCTCATGCTCGTGTCATGTGACAAAGCCTTTCAGGATCCTTGCCACTCTGAAACAAGGGAACAAAAGTATGTACAACAACACATCACGATATGTACACCTGGGGTTAAGACTGAAAGGCGGTAAGGGCATCACAGGACAATAGACACTCAGTCCAAACTCATATCCCAATCCCAGCTCCGACCCTCTTAGTGGCTGGCAGGGGCGGGGGCTCAAACACAACCCATGCCCTGCCCAGTCCGGACCCTGAAACCCTGCCAATAGGGGAGGTGTCCCGCCCAGCCACAGGCGAGTTCCTGGGAACCAAGGGGCTCCAAGGCCAACCGACAGTGGCTCCCTATGCTCCCTTAACGGCAGGTCCCAACTCCTCTGTGAGCCACAGATAAGGCCCCGCCATTATCCCATAGGAGTTGGTAGCTGAAAATGGGCTGTTTCAGCCAAAACTGATATTAGCTCGAAAAACTCCAAAATTGACCCCTCGTCCGGACCCGCCAGAGGTAGGGACGAGGCAACTGACCCTATGCCATTCAAGTAGGAACTCCTTGGACCCTTCACCCAACCTGGTTCCCTCTGAGGCCCCGGCATCAGGGCGCCACGGCTTCGCCACGTGGGGACATGATGCCAAAATCGTCAGAATTGGAGTCACTCCCACGGGCGGCTCGCTCGGCCAGGGCAAGGCCAATGGCTCACAGGATAGGAGGCAGGACCTAGGACCTATATCTAAGTGCACAACTTGAAATTAGGCCCCGGCTCTTTATGGGCATAGAGATATGGGGCTGCCAATTGACCACACGGGGGGGTGAAATTGGGGTCCCACATAGGGGTCATTTTGGCTGCTCAAAATGAGCCAAAATCGAAGGTGTCCCTGATAGTATATCTCCACGCCGGCTTGGAGATCGGATCCGCCATTCCACACGCGATCCACCGGGAGTCCAATGCGGACTCCCATGCCCTTGGCTCCCAAAGATCTCTATGCCACTCGGCGTGGTGACAATCCAAATTGCGTCCACAATTGCCAAAATGGCAAAATGGGCCGTCTCGGGCAACCGTCCAGGGTAGGAAACCTTGGCGATTTTGTCGCGCCAAGCCCTGATTCACAACCCTTGGTATTTCCTTTGGTCCCGTGCCCTGGGCTATGGCTTGCTGTCACACTGGCTGCTTACTGTTCACCGCAGGGATGACCACACGGATGGGGCAAAAAGCAGCATGCGGTGCAAAGGGGGGGATCATGGATCGCACCAAAAGTTGAATAACTCCGGATGAGCCAGAGGAGCCAATACGGAACTCAATGGCGTTCAATAATTGCCCTTCCTTCCTGGCTAGATCCTGTGCCCCATGGAGATATGGTATAGTTCCAATATGGCATACAATGGCAAAAACAGCGAAATTTGGCCAAAATGGCCCACACTCATGATTCCATATCTCCATGGCCACGGCGAGGATCCTTTCAACCAAAGATGCTATAGACACATGGGACTTAGGTCCCAATATATGCCACTTGCCAACCCTCATGGTCGCCTCTAGCTATTTTCCCCATTGGAGGGAAAATGACACACAAATGGGGCAGAATGGCAACATACCCCAAATTGGGTGACTCACAACTCTCCCTTCGAGAGGAGAGGCCACATGGGGAAAACCCCCATTCGATGCGGGTTTATGTGCCCTCTCCGAATTGCCCTTACCCTTGGTCAAGTGGCGCACGCAACCTCGGGGGTGAAATCAGGGGGAGAAGGGGTTTGTGGTCATTCTGGGCAAAACGGCCCAAATTCACCCAAAAGTGGTCACTGGAAAAATCGTATCTCCGTATCACAAGAAAAAGGAGCCTTGAGCTTTTGCATGGATGCAAACCGAAGCTTTGCTTCCCTTTTGCAACAAGGGTTGAAGTTCAAAGCATAATGGAAACATTTTTAACACCTCAATCCTTGAAGCACACTATTTATGGGAAAAAGTGCATGTATCGGCGAGAACACCGCCAACTTGACCAAAATTGCCCTTCATTTCCTCAAAATCCGATACAATAGGCCCGAGTTATGAATATGTCAATTTTATGCTATTTGAACCCTGTGTCGCCAATCTTGCCAAATGCACCCTCCCTGTCCTTGCACTGCTAGCTTAAACACAAGGCAAAGGAGTTTTTTTGCCTTTGTTTGTCACCACCCGGCTCCATTTCCGACTTAGAAAGGTGACCTGAAAATGGCTAAAAACGTAATCAGGCTTTTCTTTTGATGGCGCTTCGCACCAGCAAAGGAAAAGCCAGACGAAGCACGAAAGACGAAGGATTCAATTAATCCTACTTTTCCACACCCTCCACAACATATCATGTATCGTTGCTTTATTGAAATTTCCTCAACATGCTCACCGTTCTTTGTTATAAATACCTGATCATGCATGTGCATATTGTGCAATCTGACTTCCACTTCCGACAGATACCCTTCAGAGGCGATCGCAGCCCGCACACTGCCCTTCCCCATCTCGTGGAGCCCCCCTCCGCTTGTTTAGAGCCATGTGCGCACTCCTTCACCTTTGTCGTTGTGTTTCTTAGCCTATGCTGAACATGTGACGAAAAAAAGCGCCACGCCGGGCGAACCAACCTGAACCGGTGTACCTCTACACCCATTACATATACATTTGGCGTTTTTTTGAACGAAAGAATCAATTTAGAACCTCCGTGTTACATTTTTGGTGTCTCTTTTGGCTTCCAATGCATGTGGCTATCTTTAAAACTCTACACTTTTTTGGGTACTCCGCAAGTTTGTGTTAAGTGAAACACAAACATTTGTCTGGACTGAAACTTCAATAGTTTTTGATGCATAGGGCCCGCAAGTTTGTGTTAAGTGAAACAGAAACATTTGTCTGGACTGAAACTTCAATAGTTTTTGATGCATAGGGCCCGCAAGTTTGTGTTAAGTGAAACAGAAACATTTGTCTGGACTGAAACTTCAATAGTTTTTGATGCATAGGGCCCGCAAGTTTGTGTTAAGTGAAACAGAAACATTTGTCTGGACTGAAACGTCAATAGTTTTTGATGCATAGGGCCCGCGGCCCTTCCATCATTCATTCGCCATCACTACTGAGATTCAAGGGCCATGCAACAGGGTATTTTGGAAAGTAAAATGTCATTGAAGAACATGTGTTCAAAGCAAGTTGCACTTGCAATTCTCCATCCCATGACGGCCAAATCACAGATCTGCGGTGTAGTGGAACTTTCTCTCTTTTTCCAATTTTCATGGTGAAGATGGACTGAGTTCACTTGGCTGTAAGAGGTTGATAGCTGGATCACCCAGATGTGGCACACACGAAACATACTGAGCATATCATCTTCTTGCAGAACTCTCTGACGACCGAGCATCCTTTTTTTGAATGTTTGCTGCACCTTTCCAAAATTTGTGTTGGGCGGCGATGTGCGCGCCTGCTCCGTGCTGCGATTTCTGCGAAAATACAATAGAAGGTATAAATAAATTTTGCTTGGAGCCCAGAATGTGCATTCACGAGGAAAAATGCTGCCTAAGGACAATCGACAACTATAATGCTCTCTAACAGGCGAATAACATGTTTTATTTGGGATGTGCCACTGGTCGCGTTTCCGATGGATTGCAAATGTTGTGGTTGAGGTCGATCTCTCAGTAATTCCTCTTCAGACCCAAAGACATTTTTCGACATACCGTTGTGAGAGGCTATCCATAGATTTGCAACACTGTATTCGTTGCACAGATCTCTTTGCCTGTCCCGGGTTTCCAGAGGGTGTCAAGTAGACTTGACATTTTGCATCCCAAATGCATTCTTTGGCATTTCTGCCTAGATCCCAAACGTGTAAGAGGTACTTTTTACATGAATAGCATGTGTACAGCACGGTAATTAATTCCGGACGTCCCGTCTGCGCTGTAGCCCCTGGAGGAAGATTTTTCTGCAATGGACTGTGACTCATCTCTCCAGCGCCACAATGTCCAAGATCAACGCAACGGTCTTGCAGGAAGCAGTGCAAGCCATTATCGATGGTTCTCACAAGAAGTCGGGCAAGGCAATTAGGAAGTTCCCTGAGAGTGTAGATTTGCAGGTTTTGTGCAACGGCAACAGTCGTACCATAGATGTAATTCGTGTCAATGCGGTCCAATTATCCCCGCGGCATTTTCTTCTTATCAGGTGAATTTGAAGAATTACGACACCCAGAAGGATAAGCGCTTCTCTGGCACCGTGAAGCTGCCCCGTATTGCACGACCTCGGTTCAAGGTCTGCATCATCGCAGATGCTGCCCACGCAGATGCCGCCCAAAAGCTGGGTATCCCAATGAAAACAGTGGACGATTTGAAGAAGTTGAACAAGAACAAGAAGTTGGTGAAGAAGATGTGCCAGGAGCACGACGCCTTTTTGGCCTCCGATTCACTGATTAAGACGATTCCCCGTATTGTAGGTGTGTTTGTATTTCAGACAGAGCTTCTACCGTGCGCTGCAAGCAGCACAGTGAACGTCTTCTGCTCGGGATGCTTGCACACAGGACCACACATGAATCGTGCCGGCAAGTTCCCATCGGCACTGTCCTCCGGAGAGGATATCATGGCAAAGATCAACGAAATCCGCTCCACCATTAAGTTCCAGTTGAAGAAAGTGTTGTGCATGGGCTGCTGCGTGGGACACGTGGAGATGAGCCCTGATGATTTGAAGTATGTGGATGTAGTATTCTCGCAGTTTTGGACTGTGTACGCTTTGGACTGCCCGGTGACCCCACACCAAATGGATGCACCAAATGATCCCTGGGTGATTGCTCGCAGGTTGAACGTGACTTTGGCCATCAATTTCCTGGTGTCTTTGTTGAAGAAGAACTGGCAAAACCTGAAGTCCGTTCACATCAAGTCCACGATGGGCAAGTCACAGCGTATCTTTTAAGACTTGCGGGATGCTTGGTTGCGGACTCTGGGAAAGTGACGGATGGACACTCACGTTAATTTGTGCATTGCATCCTTCTCGTGGCTTGTGGCAGTGGGTGCCATTTTTTTTCCTTCACAACACACAAGTAAAACCAAAGAAAATCACAACAGGCAGATATGATGCTTCCATGCGACTCTTTAGTTTCACGTGGGCCTGCTGACCAGCAGAAACACAAGTGTGTAGTTGGCACGATATTTTTTCATCACAGGGCCACTGCAACACCTCAATTTCTACGATTCATGGCAATGAAACCGGGATACACAGCAAGACAGGTCAGCCATGCATGATGCAAATGTGCAGTTGTGCCTTCGTTGGCAAAGAGCCTCCCCCCATTGCAGCCATGCATTTTTTTTTGTTTGATTTTTTTTTTTGCTGTCTAATCCCCCCCGGGCCAACCCCCTGTGCATTGCCTCAATCTGCATTTTTTGCAGTTTGGTGTCAGTTTCATTTCACGAGGTTAGCCCCCTGGCCCCCCCAATTAATGCAAGGCCATCGGCGCCGGCATTTCAGATAGCAATTCACTCAGGCGTCATGCCAACCCCCCCCCCCATCCCGTTTTTGCAAAGATCTGCATTACCCTGCTGCATTACTGGATTCATTGTGCGCAGCTGACGCCAAGTAGTTGAAGGGTTGGTTGCTTTGTAATTTGTCCCGGACATCCATGTTGCTTGAGTAATTGCAGCTGGTGAGAAGGTAAAAAATGTGTTCATCAGAGGTGATAATGCCACAATTTTTTGCCATTTTGCATGTTCTTATTCACCATCAGTTACATTGCATCCCCAGCCTAACCCACGGGAAATAAGTGTACCCCCAACAGGAGTATTGGGAGCAAAGAAAACGGTACTTTGGTTTTCGCGAATTGGACGGTGCCTGAAAAAAATGCCATTATGCTGCCTCAGCACACAAGCATTTGAAAGAATTTCCAAATGACACATCGCTTAAAGATGCAAAATTCTTAGGTAACTGTGGAAACAATTAGAAGGCTAGCCACTGTGGACTATTTCTCCTGATTTAGTATAGCTATATGTGTATTGCATCTTGTGATCTGTTTACAAAGACACTTTGTTTGCATGCAAAAACACACTTTGTCACGTGCATTTTTAAACAAAATTTGCCTCTTCTTTGTAATGCATTGACATTGATTTCCATCTAAGCATCCATCAATGAAAAAGCCCCATGGCAACCGTTTTATTTTAGCCCGGTCATTACAATTTACCAAAAATGCCCATTGATGTTTACAAACACAAATAGGAAGTGCTGAATTACAAACACCACTGTTTCACGCGTGGCCATCATATGACACATACAAATCGAATGGATCACGTTCGTTACTGGGTTTCCGCAGGGCCTGTGAAGCCAGAAAAGAAAAGACATTCATCACAATATGTCGCCTTTTTGCAGACACTTTCACCACTTGTATTTGCACTAATGTTGCTGCGCCAGGTTTTGCATGCTGCTGCTCCATGAAAGCTTTCCCTATATTTTTGGTTGAACCTTTCACTTTTGACATTTGGCCGCTTGTTTGAATAGTTCTTTGAATTCTTCTTGATTTTGTGCAAACTGCAGAAAACTATGCAATGTCAAGAAACCGTTCAGCCAAATGCAATGTGATGATTACTTCAGGCGACCCAGCATGCGCACTTGGGATGTGCTCTTCATGTGAGCCCTAGTGTCTTTTCTAAAAGCTCAATCGTCTGTGGCGACACACCTGTGCCCAGAGTACTTTTGCACATCTTTGCCAATGCATTGTTACAAAATTGTATTACCATCAGACGCATCATCTTTGATGAGTTACTAGAATGTCTCCGCAAGAGCTGTGCGCAACATCTTGACAAAGTTTCGAACGTATGTTTACATCTTCATATTATGCCCAATGACTCGGATATTTCCAAACTACATAGACAACCCCATACCGATATAGCCCCATTGGTTTCTTCAATTTTGTCAAACATCTACCTACAAAGAATGCCGTGCGCATGCTGACTATGGTTGTGTGCCACTTACGTTATGTGTTAGGCGTAGGTTGACGAACACACCACATGCTTTCAGAGTCTCCGGTAGCAAAAAAAACACTCACCTAAGGTGGTGTTATGGTGCTTTGAATGTTGTCCTTTTCATTGAATGCCGGAGGTGCAGGACGTCGAATCACTGAGCGCCAAGACCGAAAAGAACGTCGAACCCAAGGCAAAGTAAAGGCACGCCCTTTGTCTTACTTTTGTACAATGTATGCAGTCAATAAGGAAATGTCAAAATTAGAGCAGGTGGTTGTTGTTGTTCTTAGTGTTCAACTGCGCCAACTCGCGTTTGTCCGCAAACATGGAGCTCACATGGCGTGCTCTTGACGCATTACCCACCATCCCCCAAAAGTAGAAAGAATGGCAAATCTTACAGTATGTTTGATGCACCATTTTATTCTTTGATTTCGAGTTGATTTTATGAAATCTTTCCGATCAAGAATGTGTCACAGCATGATTTTGCAACCGCCGTTCTTATCATTTCGTACTTCTCTAGCATAACGATTTTCGGGAGGTGCAGATACAGACACCCAAAGTTCAATACTTCGACCTGATTCAAAGAATTGCTTTTCGCATTCGCAGCCATCTATGCAAAGCCGCCGTCATCCGCCTCACATTTGGTGATTGTACCTTATTGCAACAGTTCTTATCAAAACAGAAGGCACAATTTGCATTGCAATTGCACTTTGGTGCCGAAGAATAGAGAAAATTCTTACTGCAAAAAGGTACGTAAGCCGTTACCATTCTTATCTCCATCCAAGATGTGTTTACATTGTGCCGCACGTGACCAACCTAGGTAGGCCTAGCCAGCTCCCCAAGGCGGCGTCAAGTGCAATCAAAGTGACCAACCTCGGCTGTAGTGCAGGGCCCAATGGAACGAATGCCCGAAGTACCTAAGTACATCGGAGAAAAGAGAGAGGACGGCAGAGAGAATAAAGCTAAATGTACAATGCAACCGGGCATAGGACTCCAAAGCGATGGAAAAACACCCTGCGCAAGGCGTTTTTAGAGACGGTCATTGGTACCGCCTTGCCCGGATGGTTGTCATAGGTTGTGGTGCACGAAGATTCCACGAGCACAATAATGAACCATGCGCATCGAGCTACACCTCGGTAATGATAACAAGCGCGGGGGGGGCTCCACGAGACGGGGAAGGGCAGTGTGCGGGCTGCGATCGCCTCTGAAGGGTATCTGTCGGACGTGGAAGTCAGATTGCACAATGTGCACGTGCATGATCAGATACTTATAACAAAGAACGATGAGCATGTTGAGGAAGTTTCAATGAGGCAATGATACACGATATGTTGTGGAGGTTGTGGAAAAGTAGGATTAAATGAATTCTTCGTCTTTCGTGCTTGGTCTGGCTTTTCCTTTGCTGGTGCGAAGCACCATCAAAAGAAAAGCCTGATTATGGTTTTTAGCCATTTTCGGGTCACCTTTCTATGCTGGAAATGGAGCCGGGCGGTGACAAACAAAGGCAAAAACAGTCCTTTGCCTTGTGTTTCAGCTAGCATCGCAAAGACAGGGAGGGTGCATTTGGCAAGATTAGCGACACAGGGTGCAACTAGCATAAAATTGACATATTCATAACTCGGGCCTATTGTATCGGATTCTGACGAAACTTAGTGCAGTTTTGGTCAAGTTGGGGGTGTTCCTTTCTTTTTTGAGCTTACAAAGGCGGCTGCGTCCGCTGAAAACCAACGAATCAAAAAGCGGTGCTAAAACAAAATGAAGGCGGTTTTTCAATTCTACAGCAAGATGCAGCTTTTGGAATCATTTACAAATCAGGTCCTATATCGAAATTTCCTGCACTGTAGCCTGATTTGACTTTGGACAGTCAAAATGAAAGATCGCAAATGCCGGCGACTGCGAAATGCACGCGTGCACAGCAAATAAATAATATGGCAAATAGATTTCTTGAGATTTGGGGCCTGTGACTTATATATAATGTTATTTCGTACCTCCACTTTGCTTTTGCACCTTTAAATCGCATCCCTAGCTTATATGGAATTAGTGGATGCTAGAAAAGAAGTGAAAACCTTGTAAAGGTCCTAACTTTGTAAAACAGCCATGATTGATCCAAATAGATATGACGGCGAGAATCAGCTCTGCGAGGCAGTCATTTAGAGCGGCTGCATCGTAGACTTTTGAGGTATGTTTCGTTTCGGCGCGCGGATTGTATATAATGGCATAAGGACTGCTTTTGGAGGGGGGCGGGGCCCCATTCCCCGGCCCCCAAATTAAAAGCCCCCCATGGGGGGGGAGGTGAACAAAGAGGCCGCGACTTTCATTGCGACCAATGGTGCATGTTTCGATCATGAGCTACATAATTCAAATGATGATATCTTTGGCGTCGGGCCAACTGGCATGTGCGAACCCAACCAACTACCGTGAGCAAATGACAAGACTACACCCTAGTAATCCGATTATTTCACCTTTTTGGAGCCCTATTATCCAGATGATCATTCCCTTTTTTCATTTACCTCCCCATGCCACTAGAACATGAAGAGCACCAATCGCAATGTTTGTCCTTTGCTACAGGCTCCGTTGAGCTGAAGCAAACATCCTAGCTTGTGCAAGATCGTTGCCCAAGTTTGAAACATCAAAGAAAATGACGATGAGGAATGGATATACGTATGCGAAACAAATATAGCATGCATATGAATACATGGCAAAGATGCATGTTCAAATGTCGAAAACAGCCACATCAAGTTGGTAGGGTGTGGTTGCATCAAGGCCCGGAAAATTCTCGGTTATAGCAACGCCATGGACCCCAAAATGACCCCTACCAAGGCGTAAATGTGACATGAGTTCTTCTGTTTTGTCGAAGGCCTCTGTGCTGCATTCGAACATGTACGGCTGCAACCATATCAACATCCGCATGCACCAATGGTGTTAGTGAATGATGCGGCGACACTGTAACCTTCTGTCGCAATGTTACATGCCGTATGGTAAGTGGGTTAAGCATTGAACGATTGAAGATTTGTGACTTTAGCAAACCTTGTGCCGCATCTGCGCATGAAGCAACAAAAGCATACCCGAAAACCCTCTATCATACACATGCAAAGGCTTGGCCATCGCGTATATCCCGTATATACTTCTTCTTGCTCTGAACTTCGGCTCGCCATGAACACTCTTGCCCGTGGTTATGCCACTTTAAGTAATGCTCGCCGGGGGACAACCCCCATGCATCAAAAGGCTTGGCCATCCGGTGTCACGCATGTGACGATGGAAAAGCATTGCAGACCTGCTAGAGCACACTTGGAGTCACGTCAAAATGGAGTATTGTTAAATGATCGTAAGTGAAATTCACAAATTGCCAAACATTTTTGCGAATGCATTGCACAATTCATTGTGAACAAGAACTGTATCAAGACAAAGGTTTGTGTTCCGTATTTTTGATTTCTATTTTCCGCCCAGATAGCACTCCATAATCTATAGTCTTTAACGCAAAGATGCGAACCAACAATTAAGACCATCGAATAGTTCATGTGCACCACTTCTCCGTCAAAAAATCCAAATTTGCGAGAAATGTCTAAATAGCGCATTAAAAATGCAAACCCATTCATGCGGTAATGCATATATTGCCTTCACCATGGAGAGCTAGTGCCATTTGGTATTGACGCTTGTTTGTTTGTTTTTTGCAACACACTACATCACCCGTGCCACACTGAGCTAACCCGCCTATCCGCCCCAAACTAAGAGATATCATATACTTATGTGATGGGGTTTCGCTCATGTCTGTGTTGTGAAATATACAAAACATAACGGTTTTGGCCACGCTGTAAGCATTCTTGGCCACAACAACCAATAGATGTTGCGAAGCTTTCCGGCATCAAAGATTTGCGAATGCCTTGGCGAAACCATGGCTTCTTATCCAAAAATGAAAACATAAAAAAAACTTTGTGACTCCCATATTACCATTAGTTCCCAAAGATGAAACAATAAAGCAATCTTGGCACATATTTGAACACTTGAACATGCCACCTATAACTTGCAGCCTACATCAACATTTGGATATGTTCATTCATTTGACATCTAAAACACCTTTGTTACCAACTCATTCATCTGGCAACATTTCATTCAATATTGCATCAACTTAATTGCTTTTCAACCATCAGAACATACACTTTGTTCCACCAAAAACACATCCTATCTTGACACTTTTTTGGAGCCGCCAAACTCTCATGGTGTCATGAGAGCCAACGTATGCATACCAACTTCAACATCCCAAAACTATTTTGTTCCTACCAACTTTCGGTGATCCCACAAATCTGTAGATACATGCGGATGTTGCCCTCCCCACCTTGTCTAAACTATGGAAAAATCGCAAACTCCTATGGCCCCTATGCTTACTCTAGTGTGGCAAATACTTCCTAGACCTACCAACACACACACATGGTGGTGCAAAAGACGGGAACATAATGCATGAATATCTTTCAAATCAAAACCATGTGGGTTCAAAGAAACAAACACCCACAAACATGTGACCATGACCCAATGTAACTAGCAAATTTGCCACTAAACCCATGTCTTATGTGGCTGTACTACACTTCAAACGGAGTTAAATTTGCCCCAAAATTTGCCAAACTAATACGCCCTCTACACCCGCTGCAGCTTATACAAACCGTAACTGATACAACAGGCGGGAGGGCCCAAACAAAAAGAGGACAAATGCAAACCGGAAATAGACCATGCAGGAGGGGTGTAGATACACCCCGTATATGCTAGGTGCACTGAAAAATCTTGTGACATTTTAAATTAGTTGTGTGGTGGTATCAGCGTACGCATTGTGGTCACCACTTCCCACTCTGCAGATTACAAAATTTACTTCATGAAACTTGTGGCCGGGTGATGTGAATACCCAAAAAGCCGTACACATTTGGTAAAAACACAGCGATCCTAGGGGACAAAATTTTTTGGGCATGGTGCTCCAGGGGCAGAGTATTTTGGGCTTTGCGCCATATACAATCCTGCTGAAAAAAACTTGGATTCAAACAACAACATCCCATGCGAAAAATCCAAATCATCTGGCTTGTCGAACCTACTACCCCTGACCCTTGCCTCAATCCAAGTAGCAAATGAAAGCGTCCAACTTGAAATGCATTTCCCAATGTGCTGGGTCCCTGTGCAAGGGAAAAAATGACGGTCGACAACGAAAACTATATGCAGAAGCACTGCCAACACCCCCGTATGCCTATCCTTACGATGAACGGCAAACAATTCCGGCTGCCCAGCTGCCCCTACCAACCAGCGGGTGCATCAGCTGGGAAAATAGCCTCATCTTGTAATCAGAGATATACAAGAGAAAACACCATGGAACCCCAACCACCATGAACCCAGAATCCTGGTCTGGTCCTGGAGTCTGACCTGGATTGCAGATCGCTGTTCTACTGCAAAATTCATCAGAGAGCATGGGGACACGCAGGTGTTGGGCAACCTGGTGGTGCATGCCGTTAACCATTACTCTCTAACGCAACAGGGGGGGGGGGGGGTCATGGGTGAAGTGAGCAAAAGTGGTGTGGAAAGAAAGACACTGCCCAGTGTTGCAAGTACGAACCAGTGCAGAGGGCAAACAGCTGGCTAGATAGTGTGCGCACAGCGGGCAGACTTGTAGATTCTATGTCATAATTCACTGCCCAAACTCAAACCCACCACCAGCGGTAATGTACACAACAACGGGAAAAAAATGCAGACAACCTTTCACAAAATTAGAACTCAGACACAGAAGCAATCTTTTCTGGCTGCAATGCCACTTTTTGAATCGCCCTCCTTTTGCACCTACCATTTCAGTGGCATTACGGTGCCTCCAATTTCTGTATTCAAATTTGCAGCAAAACCCTCAACGTGCGCACAGCAGCCTAAATCCCGATTCGACCATAATGAGCCATGAGCCATCAGCTGTCTGACAGGGGGAAGGGGACCATGCAGGCATCAGACAGTGAGAGTGGGGAGGGGGGGGTTCATGTCACTTGATCTTTAATCAAAGACGCATCGGCTGAGAAGAGAGCGAAGGGGGGGGGGGGGGGCGAAAATGAACCTCAAACTCAGCTGTGTTCCTTCATATCCTTGTGCTGAACAAATCTTGCAAAGGTATGTGCAATTGTAAATTACCTTGGCAAAACACCTCCCCACAGCTGAGTGGCTGAGTGGGGCGCCATGCGCTTTGCGTGTATGCATCGACTTGGGTCGAGGGAAACAGCATATTGAGGGGGGGGGGGGGGTACGCAGAGGAGGATTGATGCAGTAGTAAACGAGTGTGAGTCAACGGGGCAGCAGGCAGCAGGGCGTGTGTTTCTGCTGCCCTGCAATACTGGGCCCATACCTGTGGTGTGCAGGTGCATTTCCCTTTGGGTTTATCACGAATGTACCAGATGAGAATGGTGTCGCCTTGACTAATTCGACCATGATTACTTCTGGGGGCATCCCATGCACGTACTTCCTCCAGTGCAAAGCCTCCACTTCCTTCTTCAATGGCAACCATGGGCAGCCCAATGCTTGGAATGCCCATACGCCCTATCAAAATACGACCACCCAACGCATGGTTGAGCAGCACAAGTATTGTGTCTACTGCACCACATGAGAAGAATGTTCAGTAGTTCCGGGGTCATTTGTCTCTTTGTTGCACGCCGCATGCTGCAAAGGGCACTTCATCAGATATTGAGTGCTGGGGAGGCATTTTCACTGATGTCTAAGCAGGAATGACGCGCATCTTTGTGTGCCAAGGGGACTTCAGGTTCAACGAGCGAACAGACTGAAAATCAACTGGGGAATATCAACAGCCCTGCTTGAAACCAAGCTTGAAACAGAGGGATGAATCCAACCAGTTACAGAGCTGGTCCATCACCCCAATGAAACCGGGCTTGAGCGTCGGATCCCCTGGCACAGATTTTCCTTCCAGACAACCTGTAACAGTTTGACGTCTCACGGACTTTGTCAGACTGCCGACTCCCTGGTTTTGTTTGAATGCAACCTTCATGACCTGTTTGCCATCTGCTTATTGCTGTGTGCGTCGAATGCCAGATTCTTTTGCTGCCTTCCCTCCTGGCGGAGAGTGAAACCTTTCTGCTTACCACCAGGGGTCGCGAACATCAGGGGGAGAGTGAGATTAACGAACACATCATTTGCATTCCGGTGCCACATGGATCCTGCTGGCACAGCCCTGCATGTTGTCACTTACTGTTGCACCAGCAGCTCAACAAGGACATGTTGCATGGATTTTGTCAGGCACAAGGCTATCTCCAGCTGCCCACTGAGTTCTGAATTGCAGAAATTAGCGCAATCTGCGCCCTCCCTTTTCTTTGCTTTGGCCTGTGCACTTGTTTCCGGGGCAGAAACGTATCGCACAAACCAATTCCACAATGCACGCCACACAGATGCAATGCAATCAATTTACATCTGTATGCGCCCCTGTCACAAACTAGTGAACAGAGTGTGGAAATCATGCGAAGAGACTTGGCAAGTGCATGGGTGGCACCTGGTCCATTATCGGACCTCAACAGCTGTGAAGTGAACGTGGTTTGGTTAGAGGCTTGGCGCCACTTTGCCCTTTAGGCAAGGTGGAAGAGAACCAGCACATGTAGACAAAATGGCCATTCATCTGCCAGGGCTGTGTTCAAGCAACACGCCTGGCTGGCTCCGTATACAATTCCATGAAAACGAATCTATGGGATTGGCAAACAGATATGCAAACATAGCTGTGGTTGTATCAGCGGCTGGCTCCGCAGGCATCAGGAAAAACATGATCCACTGGCTACCGTTTGCAGAAAAAAACGGATTGGCACCGCAGGTAGTCAACAATGCGCCTACTGTTTGAAGTAACACGTAGTTGAGAACCACGGGGGGGGGGGGGGGGGCTGGATCAAGGGGGAGTAGGTGGGGGGAGTCCACGGTGCATTGTGAAAGCCCAGAATCTGTTTCGCGATGCCACAAATGGACAGCAGGATTGAAAGTTAGTGTCAGGATTAGATGGAATGGGCAGAAACATGACCGGGGGGGTGGGGTGCAATACAGTGGGAGCCTGGTCCTCTGGAATTCACCCACGAAAGCGGCCTTCTGCACATGGTTGTGTGCAAAGCAATTGTATGCCATCAAAAGCACACTGATGGGGCTGTCCATGCGACGGCAGACACGCAGGAGGTACACTGAGGGAGCCCACCAAATGCCAATAAGCACTACAGACCCTATCAATCTGCCGCATCCTCGGTATTTAGGACCAAAACCTAGGACCACATTTGACCAGTTCACGAGCTGAACTCCAAATATCAGAGGTGAGGCACATTAGATGCCAAATCTGCCAAGCAGAAGATTGAAATCAGGGCACTGGAATAGGGTCACTAGAGATGGGGCAACCAAAGCAGGACGCAGGGTCCCGCTGACCAGTGTACGTTGATGCTGTCGTCACCCTCGAGGGCTCTGCAACAGAAAGCGCTGGAGAGAGCACGGCCTCTGAGGCGTCCTTGATACTATTGTGGGCAGGGAGGGGGAGGGGGGGGGGTGAAGAAATTTGATCTAACGTATATCTCAGCCTGGAGAGACCGGCTTTGCAAAATCATCCCCACCAAGAAGGATCAGGTGACGCGAACATGCCGATTTGCACAAGATGACGGGGCATGAGGACGACGGCCTAAGGGGGGGTGGATATGCGGGTATGAATGACGGAACATACCTGCCACTGGTAGTGTGGTCATGAGGCCCCAAGATGCCAACAACCCATCCCTCCACCAACCAGTGAGACACCGTAACCATGTTGCATATTTGATTGCATATCTGTCTGCTGGAACATGGGGGCTTTCTGCGAAGCCTCTCTCCCATACACGCGTCCATGAGAATCCCACAGCAACACACGACCTGTGACCAACTCCAGAAACTGGCAGCAGAAAACTGGGGCCAAAGGCTGCTGGGGACCGCAATATGACATAGAAAAAGTGAGACCAGCCTGACAGCCCAAGACATCAAGCTACGTTCAAAGCAATTGCAGGTGGGACAGAGGTTTGTGCGCAGCCATCAAATGTTTTGGGAGTTCAATGCTGTCACCACCCTTAAACCATCCACGGCAAGCCTGGGATTCCTGTCTTCTTGTTGTTGTCCAGACAGCCCCAAAACGAATTGCCACGTTTCTGGTTATCCATTCAGGTCATAACCATGCTTGCATGTTCTGCTGGATCAGTACGATTACAGAGCGGCCTGATGCAATAACACACTGCCAACAGACAGGAGCAATCTCGTTTGCCCCGGAGGATGCGTGAGTGGAAACGGGCAGGAAGCACGCTTTGGATGATTCAACCTGCCCAAAATCATAATGGTTTGGTCCATGTCAACAGCTTTGTTTGAAATGGAGATCAGTCAAGGCAAGATCTGGCATTTGAATCATGATAAGCTCAAATTGAAATCTGCGTTGCACGTGTGCCTACGGTACGTGTGTTGAGCTGCACCACCACCTGGACGAACTGTCTTTGATCCCTGCAGCGGTGTGCCCTGTGAGAATGTTTTGCAAAACTGCGTAAGCCATCTGGTTCAATACCTGGAAAGTGCATCTAACCTCACCACCTTGGAGCTTCAGCATTCATCGTTCAATTGCTTGTGGTGCCCCTTTGTGCCCCTTGCTGCCCTGCAAGCAGCAAGCGCTGGTTGTGTGAGTCAGCTGGCCCAAACGAAAGTCAGTACTTTGCCCCTTTCCCCCCTATTTTGCCCTCTATCCCCATTTCAACACCCCTTGGAAGAGGGCGGAAGCGATCTCGGCACGACCGTGCTGACAGACCAAGAGCCATAAGGTAAGGGAGGTTGGTGCCTGGAAGTGGAAACTGACAGGCACAGCCAGGGATGTACTGCATGGACAAAAACGCTTGGTTTCCATCCATTTCACTGACCACCCCTCACCATCATGGCCATAATATATCACTGCCCCACCCACCTGTCGATAAAGTGTGCACATCAATTCAACTTCCCGTGGCAGTCACTCATACTGAGTACGGACCTCAAACAACTTGGGATACCGCTCCCGGCTGACTGCGTCTCTGAGGTGCAACGTACTCAAACACTTTCTGAATCTGGCAAATTTGAAGTTGCACTCAGCCAGCAATATACATTTGAAAATCCCTTTCACCTCAAAGACCTCCTCTGCTTCCACTGTTGTTTGACTGCTGCAAAAAGCAAATGCACTGTCACCGAGACTCAAGGTGATGGCCCCTCGGTACTGTCCCTCTGGTTTCCAAACAACTCATCAAATGAATGACTTTTTGCTGCATGGAAATACTTGGCGCATGGATGAGAGAATTTCTCTGCTGTTTGTATGTGTCGGCATGTGTGTGCATGTGTGTGTCTGTGTGGGAAAACGCGCGCGCACAAGCATGTTGAGGGTGGGGGACTGTGCTCAATAGCCACCACTTTCTTTGTCAGGGAAGCCATCACCAAGCACCACTAGATTGCAACCACTTGAAGGCCAGCAACTCTGGAAACTAAACACAAGAACCCTGGCACAAGCACTTTCACTGCAAATCCAAATAACATATCTGGCCAAAGGCAAGTGGGGTTGTGCATGCAGATTTGGCCCAGTGGGGTTTTCCTGCTACTCAATCCCCAATAGCATGTCATAAGGGCTGGATTCTCCAATCAACGTGTAATGCTTGCACCATGGCCTATGGTCACAGCGACAACCAATACCATGCCCTTTTTGCTGTCCCTGATACAGATATGGCCTGATGGTCCATAAATCTTCCAACCATCGGCGCATACCAACAACAAGCCATTAAGCTGGGGCGCTCACGTCACCTTTTGCCATGCCTGGCAAATTGCCACATGAACACCAGCAGACTCTGGTGGCCAACAAAAGGAGGCCAACAAGACAGTGCACCAGTAGTGCTGAGTCACAAAGTGACCGCATCGCAGCCAGCAGCCGGTGGGGACCAGAGGAATAAAGATGAACAACTATGCACACAAAGACTCTATTCACCATTTTACTTTGCGTTTCTGAATTTTTGACGGGTGCGCAAAATTATGTCTACTCACGCAGGTGCAACGATAAGATGTACTGAAAACGACAACAAAGCACAGTACACAAATCTTGGGCAAAAGATGGATCCAATAGATGCTGGACAGACCGAGACGACGTGAAATCCACTACCTTTTCGCACGGAATTTCACAAATCACCCCTGGGACAGTGGGGCCTGCGACAAACCTCCTTTGCTCACCCCCGTTGCGTGCGAGCACTTTGTAGAGGGCGAGCAGGAAGCCACCGTTACTGACCTCGACCCTGCCGTTTAGAACCCACAAACGTTCACTGAATCTCTGGAAAGCATACTTTGAGGCTGCGCGGCACACAGGCTCGGGACATCCTCGGGACACCCATTGGGGAGATCCTGTCCTCGTAATCCGAGGTGCTGAAGGGTGGCACGCAGGCAACTTGCAGAAATTGGGTGCCCGAAGATGCCACATGAGAAGAGGGACAGTGGCATTTGACGGGCCAGGCAGGGTACATGGGACAGGGGGGGGGGGGGGCCAATGCCGCAGCATGGTTCACAGCAGTTTGGCAGAGAGCATGGTAGAGCTACCACGCACCAGCACCATCACCACCCCCCTGCATCCCACCACCGAATCCGTCAGACGGAGCACCGTATTGGCGAGGTGGGCCACCTCCACCCCAACCACCACCACCTCCACCACCACCCCAGCCCCCTTTGCCACCCCCCCAGCCACCCTTGCCACCGTAACCACCACCACCACCCCAACCCCCTCCTCCATAGCCACCACCTTTATAGCCTTTGCCCTTTCCATAGCCCCCCTGGAACCCTGGCCTTGCAAGGCGGGAGGCACCAGCTTCCTTTTTCCGCTGGTCAGCAGACATTGCGTTCGATTTATCAAAGAACGGGGGCACTTCTTGCTCTGAAAAAGAGGGGAACAGGTGAGGGGGCATGCACAGGCTGGGCAGGAGACAGGTGCTCGCAGGGTGCAGCAAGCATGAAGGCACCCAGGCAACCGATGAAAATGCCTGCCCAGAGCATCAGCAATTTGCACGTGTCTTCTTCAGCTTCTCTGAGTACTGCCCTGTCTGTGAACTGTTGTTGTTTCAGCAAAAGGGTGGTGGTGTATGTGCAGAAAATGCTGCACAATGCCATCCAAGAGATGGAGGAAGGGGAGGGGGGGGAGGGGAACACACTGCGCGTCGAAATTCCAGCAGGCTGGAAATGCTTTTTGCTCCGAAGAGGCACATCAACTGGGGCTTGGGTAGGGATGCATTCCCATCAGTGGTGCCCATCATATGCAGGCATTTTGCCAATTGTTTTGGGGGTCCAATGCCCGTACAAGTAGTCAACCCAAAGGGGGGGTGAGGCCTAGATTATGAGAGAGAGATTGTACTAAAGAGAGAATCAGAAACAGAGCAGCAAAAGCAGAATGAGGTAATGCACCCCTCAGCATGGCATAAGTGCATCTTTATTCTCTATGCCATGCCTGGTTGAACCTCAGAAAAACAGGCAGTACAGACATCAGACCAGCCAACCCAAGGGGGCGGGGGGGCAGGTCCCTTTTGGGCACTATTTGGGTACATCGCGGGCAACGCCCCAGCTTGACCCATACAGGGGCACCTGTAATTTCAAATGTTCTTTCTGCTCAATTTTTAAGCAAGCCAAATCCACCCAAGTTCGCTGCCGCCGAAAACGGAAACTTTTTTGTGCATCGCGCCGCGTGCGCGTGTTGAAAAAATCTGTTCCAGCCACTTGGCCAGGCAGGTGCTATTTTGGCACTATTTGAGTATGTCACGGGTAACACCCCAGCTTGACCCATAATTTCAAATGTCCTTTTTCCTCCGATTTTAAGCAAGCCAAACCCACCCAAATTTGCTCCCGCCAAAATCGGACACTTTTTTGCGCGTCGAATTCAACAAACAACTTTGCAACTTGGATTTCAGAGCAGCACATTGGTGGCCTTCCTGTTGGCATACAATGGTTCCTCAAATTTTTGAACTAAAAAACTACGCAAGGTGAATAATCAGAGAATGTTGTTCAAACTGATTAAACAGGCAAATGATGAGGCTGAGAAACACCACACTACTTCTGTAAAAAAAAAACAGAACACAACAAACATCAACTTCAACCATACCCCGCCCCCCCCCCTTGCGCAAGCACGGAAACGGTCCCAAAAACCCAGGCAAAAACAACGGTTCAACGCCCACCCCGTGCTTAGACAAGACTGTGCTTGCGTGTGGCACACGTGACGGCAAACACACATGACTGCCCACATCCAGGAGCCCTCAGATGCAGATGGTGATAGGCTGTGGAAGGGGAATATCAGGAATGGCTAAGAATCACATCAAAAAAAAAAATGGGTGGCAATGTGCGGTAAAATGTTTTTAAACCCCATGTTACATCTGGGACCACCAAAAAATGGTCACAAAAATTCCTAAAAATAGCGGTTCAATGCCCACCCCATACTTAGACAAGGCCGTGCTTGCGCAAGGGGGAGGGGGGGTACAGATATGACCAACCCCAGCATTGCGAAATGACAACCCAGCCAGATAAACCCCTGCCGAGCAGGCAACGGAGAAGATAACACACTGTTTTCCACGAGGAGGCCGCACAATGCGTTCCTCAGCTGCCAGTTCTCCCTGTCATTGTAGAAAGAGAGCGCCTCTCCGCGGTTTCCTGCACGACCAGTCCGCCCAATTCTGTGCACATAATCGTCCACAGTGCTTGGGAGGTCGAAATTGATAACGACTTCGATGTCCGGAATGTCTGATGGCACAATGGGTGGCAATGAGCTGTGGAATGCCCCGCGACATTACAGATGCACACACGCAAAATGCACATGTATCTATTTGGAGCCGCACGAACGTCCAGGTTGGAACAGGGCATTCTGACAAGCAGCAAGCAGGCACGACATGGCCCCGAATCCCCCCTACGAATTGCTGGCTCTGGTTCCGCCCATGCGCTCCGCATGGTGCGCATTGCCAGATTGACCATATCGTATGAAAAACACATAAAGAGGCTGGAGAACATGCTTCGAGGGTCTTTTTGGATCAGTGTCGGTCATTGACAAAAAAAAAATGTGGAATTTCGAGTTTCGATCGGTTGGCTGAAAACTGCCTACTTTCAGTGCAAACAGTGGTTTCCTGTCATTCAAAAAAAGAAAACACGGCCTGCCCCAGGCAGGGACTGCAAAAGAGATCCTTTTGCGTCCCACCATGGGTGCGCTGTCGCGGTATCCCCAACCCCACCCCCTGAGGTAGGGAGGGGGGGTTCCCATAAAAGCTCAGAAGGTGTACCAAGTGGTTTGGGCGTTCATGAGGAAGTCGTCGGCATTTTTTGTCTCAAACGGTGGGAAACGTGATCTTGGGAGGTGAGAGTGGGACAGCTGTCCCTCTGTGGCGGGGGGGGATTTGGCACAAAGCCTCGGTATCTGATTGTTTGCCTTTGGCGGCGCCTATTGGCCTCTCGCCACTGCTCATTCTGACCCTCTGTGGGCCCGAACGTGTTTTGGTTGTGTCAACGGAGCCCCCGGATGACTTGTCCTGTTTGACTACTCCGGGGGTCGGCCGTCCCGGAGACGGGCCGTTGACCGTGCCGTGGCGGGGGGGGGAGGTACCACAGGCTTCCTGAACCTGGCAGCATCTCTGCAACTGCAGCTCGAGGTCATTTGCCAGGACCAGACTTGACCCTAGTCTCCGGCATGCCGATGGCCGCCGGATGTGAAAGCAACCTCTTGCCGGAGGCTGCCGGATGTGGCCTATTCCTGTGCCAGAGGCCGCGGGATGTGAGTGTTATTGTGCGGTTGGGTTTTGATCGATTGTGTGGCGCGCTCACAACTCCACACCCATTCTTGTCAGCGGCGACGGTCTCCAGCCAGGTGTGCCACGCTGCCCTCCCAGAAACTTCAATTTACCCTTCCGGGAGGCCGGGAGAGTGGTGTTTGCCCTGCCGGAGGGTGCCGGATTATAGACCAAACTTCTGCCGGAGGCTGGCGGATGTAACCTCATGTTTCTGCCGGACGCTGCCGGAGGGTGGCCAAAATTTTTGCCGGAGACTAGGGTCAAGTATGGCCATGACTGCCACATGGTGTACACCACTGAGCGCAATGAATACCCTCAATTCGTTCGTGGCTGCAACCATGTGCATTGCAGCTACTACACGTATGACAGCAGTTTTGGTTGTCCTGGAGGTAAGGTAACTGCCCAACCTTCAGGAAACCACAGCCCCAAAGCAATCCCCGGCCTGCGGGGCCGGGCTGTCTCCAGCATGTTCCAGCTGGGCCAAATGCAACTGTGCAGACATACCCAATCCGCGAGAAGCAACGTCAGTAGCAATCAACATGCGGCTACGTCCAGAGCGGAAATCCTTGAGGGCACGCTCTCGCTGGTACTGAACTTTGTCGCCGTGGATGGCTACAGAGATCTGCGCGAAATCCCGCTGCAGTTCATCACACATCCGCTTGGTGGCGCAGAAAACTGAGGATGGAAGAATCATGGTACACGGTTGGTTTACACCTGCATTGGGCTGCACCACTGAGGCATCGCACGCTGCAGAATGGCTACACCAGAGCAATGGCTCAATAACCCCTGCCGCCCTGGGGGTTCCGAATGCTCAGCGCAGGGAAAAAATCAGCAGTGGCTATGTTGTCGGGGGCCCAGATGTGGGCCCAACGCTCAGCACGGGGGAAAAATCAGAAGGGGCTACCTCACCCCTGCTGTCTCGGGGGTCCAAATATGGGCAATGATTCAGCACCATTTGTCATGCCGCAAATGCACCCCAGCCAGGAATTTGCCCTCTGCCCTATTGGATGCGAAGTGTGCGGCATACCGCCCTTTCTGTGTTGGCAGCTTGTATTGACGTTCCTTCACTGTTTCTTGTGACTGTTTTCCCCCAAAATGTCAACTTGGCACAGCGTTTGCTCAATCCTCCTCAACGGGGGTGCCCTCATCATGAGGGCAAGTTTTGCACACGTATCAAGCCCCATTTGACGAGGCACCGACCAACCCCCTGTGCGCATCTTCTCAGCGCTAAGCCCCCCTGTGTGACATTCCGTCTGGTCGTTGCTCCTTTACGGGGCCCTGGACGGTCACCCGTTCTTCCCTTCGCATGTTGCGTCGGGTCACTACTTTCTGTCGGCCGCTGCGGCCGGTGCTCTTGCTGGTGTCGTTTCCGCGTTCGCGGAGCCCAGTAATTGGCGTTTTGGGACTGTGCTGAATGTGGCATGGTGTGCCGTTTGCGTGTCAGCGGCGCCCAATAGTTGGCGTATTGAGGATGTGCTGGCTGTTGCCGGGGTCGTTTGACTGTTTTTGCTGTCCACACACCTCTGTCCACAGGCCGTCCATAGCCTGCCTCGCTGTGTTTCTGTGCGGCCCAGGTGCCCTGTTCCTCCACGCGCTGTCCGCACCGTCCACCATATCCCCCCCCCCCCCGCCCCACAATGGCACAATGTTCCACAATGGCGTAACAGCCTGTCATGTCTCCAACTCGAGTGACCATGGTGCAACCAACCCGACCTTGGCCGTAACCCCCGTTGAAGGTTCCACGCAGACAGTCCCACGGAGACGAGAGACGAGAACTGTCTGGCAGTTGCACAGCCACCCTTGACAGGTTCGCTTAAATATTGGGTGTTCAATCTGCAACTGGTCGTGGGCGATGCCCAACTGTTGGTGGACATTGCTCACAAGATGGCGGTTGCACATGTACCTCGCGATGCTGCTCCTGTGTGCCTCAGCAGCCACCCCCTGTGTGACATTCCGTCCGGTTGTTGCTCCTTTATGGGGCCCTGGAAGGTCACCCGTTCTTCCCTTCGCATGTTGCGTCGGGTCGCTGCTTTCTGTCGGCCGCTGCGGCCGGTGCTCTTGCTGGTGTCATTTCCGCGTTCGCGGAGCCCAGTAATTGGCGTTTTGGGACTGTGCTGAATGTGGCATGGTGTGCCGTTTGCGTGTCAGCGGCGCCCAATAATTGGCGTATTGAGGATGTGCTGGCTGTTGCCGGGGTCGTTTGACTGTTTTTGCTGTCCACACACCTCTGTCCACAGGCCGTCCATAGCCTGCCTCGCTGTATTTCTGTGAGGCCCAGGTGCCCTGTTCCTCCACGCGCTGTCCGGGCAGTCCACCATATGTCCTTTTCCCCCTCACGGCTGGTCTGCCCCTGATGGGCTCCCGCTCCTGTTGCGCAAACAGCCCATCTGGGCTGCGGGAGACACCCCCCACCTGATGCCGGCCCCCGGGCACTTAAAAGCACCTTTGCAAAGATGCTCCAAGCGTGTCCCAAGGTGGAAAAGGCCTGGTCTTTTCAAGTGGATTTCAATGAGGTTTGAGAACCTTTTGTTTCCGCTTTCGGGACTGACAAGCAGGGGGGGCGGGGCATGGACCATCCAATCTCCTTGCGACAAATTACGGAAAATTACGGGAAAATTGCGATGCAACCCTCCTCAACCCCGAGGAGACAACACGTCTGGACAACTGGCCAACGCTTTTGCATTGCATGGTACAGCTCAGTACGAAGGCATACAATGGCGGGGGGCCGCCTTCAATATCACCGTGGAGTCGGTGCTAAAGCTCGCAAACGGCGCCACACTGTGAGAAAAATTGTTCCACGTCACCAACAACTTTGACATCCCGTCGTGCTCAAAAGGCGGTGCAGACCAGGGGTGGGGACTTTCAAATCGGCCGCTTCACGTTGTGTGGTAGTCGTACGGTGGCCATTACGTTCCGCCATCGTCCTCATTGCCACTGGCCAGCCCTTTTTCTGCTGCTGGTTGATGTACCATTTGGGACCGGCACTCTAGACCTGCTGCCACCAGGAACCGAAAAATCCTTTTGCCAGATTTCCAGTGCACCCCGTTTGCAGGCAACAGACAGAATGCATGGCAATGGAATCAATTAGATCGATGAAATGATGAAATTCAGTATCGAGCAAATCATGAGCGCTCTCTGCATTCAACCTCCCAGCGGAGGGATGCGACGCAATGCGATACAGTGCAGTACTGATGGTCGTCCCAACCCATCGTCCTTGGGTTCTGCAGCCCCCGGTCCCTCCCCCTGTTTTGCTCAACTCGCGCTGACCCATCCTGAAGATCCTGCGCAGAGTACCCGGAGAGGAGTACCAGCAAACTTGCACTTCTGGCCTGGGAGGCGCCCTCACCAGGTTGTTCTTCAGGCACAAACAAGGCAGGGGACAGGGGATGGATACCCAGCACTCTTCCCTGGTGGTCCTGCATGACCTCCTGCAATTTTGCGAACTTGTCTCTTGATTCCACGTACATGAAATTCTGATTGAAATCAGCATAACACAATGGAACGCAGTCCCGGCACCACGCAATACGATGGGCAATGGCCAATGCACCACATGCAGATCCGCACCATGGTGTCAGCAATGCAAGGACGCCAGCCTTATCAGCAGGTCGTTTTCCGTATCATGGCCATGTCCACAAATTCTACACTAGGCAATCACAACAAGCCACGGGCGTCTGATTCTTGGGCGCGATCTTAAATGTTTGCCAGTATCGCAGGCATGCTTCCTTGTGTCAACAGTACGATTACCGCCTGTACATGCCCAATCTGAGATCCGAGATCAAGCCATTTTGGAAACTGCACACGGCATATAACAGCAAACACCTGGGTAATGCTTTCCGTAGTGCCTCCAACTTTACCAATGGCGAGAAAGATCTCCTCCTCGAGAAATTCCTTTGCCAATTCAACAACTTGAGGTCCCAGAGTAGCACTGAACATCAGCATTTGGATGTGGTTGGCTGGTGGCATATCTGCAAAAGGGTAGAGAGCATATGCATTCTTGACATGCAGACACATGCACCATTCCAATCATTTGTTCACAGAATGAGGGCACATTGTAAAAACGGAGGAAAGCATGCAGACCATTTGAAACTCAGTGACAAATAAAATCCTCTTATAAAATCCACGTCCACCGTAACCGGTACTGCGACACCGCCCACCACCAGCCCACCACCATCCCACTCATGGGATGGTAAATTAAACCCTCCAAACGCTGCACCACTGCGCAGGGTTGGTTTGGTTTGCGCAAAGGGAGGGGTTACACCCTAATTCAGGTGAGGGACAGAGGGGGGGGGATTGGAACCACTGGAAAAAGGTTCTTTGGGCGTATGACTCACACACTCCCCGTACCTGAGGACGACCCTCGCAAGCACAAGAAAGAGACATGCATCAGAGACGTCAGGACCATGAACGACAGGCGATTTTGGATTGGTTCATGATTTTGGTTTCATTCAACCATGTGCATCTTGGTGTAAGCTTTACTGGTCAAAATGCCGACGACGTCACCACTGTGCTTTCTGATGCCTTCCGTTTTGCAACAAGGAACAGGCAGGCACTGGTCTTGAAACACAATCGTACACACGCACACACACACACGTACACACACCCATACACACACACACACACATACACACACACGTGCGCACACACGAAGTGTCGGAGGTTCAATATCACCCTAACTGCAGCAAATTGTAGCATCAAGGAACTCTATTTATGCCCATCGACAACATCACGACGTTCCACTTGAATGACATCAGCGTAAATTCACGTACATTCAATTGCAGCAATTGCCAGCAACAACGAACTACATTTATGCTCGTCAATGATTAGGGGTGATGATGTAAAACGCACAATCATGAGGACATCAGGATAGATGAAATTCAATTGGAGCCACCTGATGCAAACAAACTCTTTATGATAATTCAAACACCGTAGGCAACGTAGGCAGACACAGACACAGACACAGAGTGACACACACCAAACGTCGTCATAATCTTCCGGATTTCTGGTCCAAAACCCATGTCCAGCATGCGGTCTGCCTCGTCGAGTACAAAAAACCTGAATACAGAAAAGAGACGGTTTCTACGTGAGATCAGTCCTGCCCCCAAGCCCTGGAGCTCAAAATTAAAAATCAAAAATTTTTTCGTGGTTCCGAGCAACACCAGAAAGCTCAACCATAACCCCATCCCCCCGCAAAATTGCGTCCATCATCTTTGTTGTGTGGTTTTCAAATGCTCTTGGTGCCCACTGAATAAGCTTCTCAGCCTGACCCCGGCAGAAGCGACAATGAGCGAGGTAGAGGCATGCTGCAGGACCAGAAGGTCAAGGGATGGAGCAGGACGAGGAGATGGACCTACAATGACAGCATGGTGCAACAACAGGGGGACACACCAGACCAGCAGAATGTCCTCTGCCAAACAGTAAATCGGAAAAACAGCACAGGGACGAATGAGAGAGGCTGGGATGCAGTTCGAGGATTACCAACACCGAGGACCTAGCACAAGCAAGCCTGGGGGATTCAGTTGCAGGGCACAGACTGCATTCTAATCTGAACCCCGGTATGTCGGCCTCTGAAAGTGAATGGGTGGTATTTGCCAAAAATATGAATCAATCTCAATTGTGACGGCGCAAAGGGCAGCTTTTCCTGGGTCCTGTCCTTTTCAAACAGCTCAACTGACTGGACTCCAAAGCTGACCTGGCATCTGTGTTTGAGGGTAACGAACGCTGAGCTCTAGTCCCAGCAATTGTGGTCAGTGGCGAGGCCAAAATCGACAAGGGGAGATCGTTTTCTTCAAACTGCATGATTTTGTATCAAAGCATCCGAACAGAGCGCATGGCCTATCGCAAGTTGGATATGAAAAGAGATGTTCATACCACCTGCAGCGTTGGAGGATACTCGGGCGACGGAGAAACTGCTGAACTAGGGCAAAGGCAGGTGCAAACGAAACCTGATGTCACGCAAAAATGTTGCTCCACGACCCAAGAAATCCATAAGCCGACCTGGAGTGGCGATTAAGATGTCCACGCCCCGTCTCAGACGCCGTGCTTGATCGGCAGTTCGGCTGCCACCAAAAATAGCCTCCACCAGAATGCCCGGCGAACCATGCGCAAACTGTGCACGGAACAAATGTATCGCACTGGAGTACCAGTAGACAAATGGAACAAGAAATGACAGATCAGCAAAACCACAAATATCGTCCACCTTTTGATTTGGCATCAGAGGACGGGAAACTGACCAGCTCCTACCGTTGACCAATTTTTGTTGTCAGCAGCTCAGCTAAATGAATGCGGTACATCTCCAACGCCAGTGCGTGCCTCTTCGCCTGCGGATTCATGGTAAGAAATGGAAACGGACTGCCAGCGACTGCTATTTTTCCGAAAACAGACAAAATCTGCTGTGCTCAACAGAAGATATGTACATAAATATGGTGGCCGTTGGCGAAACCAGTGCCGAGAACGCACTGCTGTCAGGGCATCTGTTGCAGCAATACAGACGTGGGGTGATCATTCACCACCAATGTTTCCTGCTTGTTTGCCTGATTGTTTAGAACGGATGGAATCCGCATCTGCCACGCTGCATGCATGGCCCCTGGTGGAGAAAATGGCTGTGAACCTGCACGTGAGAAAGCAACACATCTCATATGCGCATGTCCATTCTACATGCAACAGACAGCGTATGCGTACCTTCTTCGCTTCTTCGAAGATCTGTTGCACAAGCTCACGAGTGGGGGCCAACAGCAATCCTGAAGCGTTCAACCGTCCGCCTCCGTTCGCCAAATGCACAAGAATCGGGAACAAGAATGCGGCTGTTTTTCCGGATCCCGTCTGGGCACAGCCCATTACGTGACGCTTTGCCAGCACGCAAGGAATGGCACGCCTACAATGAAATGAAAAACAAAACGTGTGTCCTCTCACAAATGCCAAGCCAGAGCCCCCTGTCAAAGCAAACCCGCAGGCCCCCACGGCCGCCCCAATGCAAACTCGCAGATATTGGGAATACAATCATCGACACAAAACCGCCAGTATTTTTTTCGACGGAGAAGCGTTCAACGGGCCTTGTGCAACCAACGAATCTGAAACGTACAAACCCCAAAAAAGTGTGGGGTTGGAGCAACTCATGCCCCATGAGATTTGCGCAACAGTGCACCAACCATACTCCTCTTGTTGCACGTTTGTACGGCACCAACAACTTTGACTGAACTGGTAGCATCGCATTTCTCGCTCTATGCACTGTGCGGTATGCTTCCGAAAGCGTTTCCTTCAACGGCAGCTGCTACTTTTCAAACACTGGGAGTTTTGAAGATTGTTTTCAACAATGAAGCTTGTCTGTTGTTCTGAATCCTGCAACAGGAAAATGGTGAAATACCTTTGAATCGGAGTGGGTTTGACCCAGCCAATGCGTGAAATGTTCTTCGCCAGCCAGAAGGGCAAACCCATTTCCTCAAAAGAAGTAAACTCTGCAGGAATGTTCTCTCCAAAAGTCTCCACTGGCAGCTCTCCATATTTATCAAAATCAATACCGGTATTGATGTGCTTGCCGAAGAGCTCGTCTACGTTGGGATCCAGGTTGAATTCACTGTACCCTGGATCTTGGGTCTGCAAGAGGACATAATACTTTCAACGCTCCGTCAACATGGGGCAGGTCAATGGCTCTGAATCCTACTGAACACTAAGCGTCACGTCAAGAGTGCACGCGCCAGGGTCGCACGCAGATTGGTGCCAACCTGTTGATCGTCGTATTGTCCATAACTGCTCGTCGCGTTCCAGCCACCATCCATTGCCCCGGCATTGCCCCCTGGATAGTAGCCACCTGCCCCGGCTGGTGGAGCCCCGGCTGGTGGAGGGCCGCCAGGAGGAGGTGGGATATTTCCTAATCCTGCTGCCGCTGGAGCTGCAGCGGCTTGCGGGGCAGCAGTTGCATCCACTCCTGTGCCCGTTGGCATGGGCTCCTCTCCGGACACCAAGCCTGAAATCAATGCGAAGCGGAAGGCGCAACACACAGCAAAGAAGGACGGTTCCGCAGAACACAAAACTGACTTGACGCACGCCAGGTCAGTTTTCCGCAACCTCCACCTTCCATAAAAACCTCCTACTTTTGTGCAACACGGATTATCGGATTTCGACACGGTTGAGCTCCAGCCTCCAGAAATAACACAGGAAAGAAAACGCCCAAGGCGGCGCAGAAATTCACGTGAAAACCTTTGGGAAGTAAATTAGAGGTAAACATGGTGCAGAAACAGCTCAAACGCTCACGAATATTCAGAATAACAACTTGTGACTATGCTGTAAGTTGAAAGAACAGATCGGTGCCTGACGCAAATAGTTGCCCCCCCCCCCCACCTGGACACTGACGCGAGTGGCTTTTGACAGTCAGAAAACCGTTCCCAACTCCGAATCCACATACGCTGTTGAATACGGGTCAGCTTCGCACGAGGCCCCAGGTTAATCTTCAGGTCGTTGAAATCCGCCGCTTGCATGGACATGAAGCTCTCGAAGTCAATCTCATTTTCCCTGTGAGCATACAGGCTGCAACTCCACCCGTGCGAGACAAGGTTTACCCCATCCCCGACCAAGTTTGAACACGCTGTCTAAAAGCAACTTCCAACAAGCTCCAGACGCGGTAACAAACTGCAGGGTCTGTGGATACGCCGCTACCAAACGCAAAACAAACATACGCGAAAATGGGCTCTAAGTGCTGCAACTGACACCGCGCAAGAACTTCTTGAATCTGTGCATCGATCGGCGCCATCTGTGGAGACGCGCACATCAGTCTGTGATTGTTGTGGCTGCTGGTGCCCCTTGCGGTCGAGTCCTAGGGCGTCTGTCGGACGTCTCAAAAATTATCAGAACCCAGGTCAATTAAGGTGTGCCAAGCAACACACAAAGTACGGGTGGATGCGAGACGACGAAAATTAAAGCACGTGGTAAACGCTCATAGATAGTTGTCAATCGTACAACCGTCCATCGATGGAGTGCATACTAGTTTGTGCACTACACGAGTGGGCTAGACATTTCGCGAAAAAAACAAGGACCAAAATGGCTAGGTATCATGGATCGCCGTCGCCGCAACATCGGTGACAAAGCGTCCCTTGGAGCTCCCCTGGCCTATGAGAAAAGTGTTGGAGGTTGCTGAAAATTGTTGCAAGGCGTTGGGTTCTGTGGAACGTCGCAGAAGGCCTCCGGCACACCAACAAACCTCTGGCGTCCGCGCAAAAATGTAGGGTGGACTATCACATGTTGCCTAGCAAGCCGGTTTGCTATGCACCAACCGCCAACAGCCCGGCGTGTGACCTTGGACTAAAGGATATCAGAGTGCGGCACACATGCTGACAACACTGAGGAATACCTCTCGCCTGCCGTTTCGCTTGCAATAAAGTTTGAAAAAAGGGTCTGAAACATTGCGAGAGAGGGTGCTACAAGTATGCCACAACACGTGTATTGAGGTCGGGCCGGCAGCAAAGCGAATGTTCAACGCAAACACTTCAAACCAGCAGACGAAGCAACTTGGTCACAAATGCAGACCATAGGCACAGCGCAACTGTGAGATCAGGCACGAACCCTCGCCAAAAAAATTCATCGGCTGGTGAACCCACATCCCCTATAGAAAATTTCTAATTTGGTGGCCTAGTTCTGTTGGATAAATGAACAGTGCGGTTTGTGGGATTCTCTGTCCAACGGTGCCTGGTACTGCACTCTCCACGCGCCTCCACTCCGGCTTTCTGAAAATCTATTCGGATCTTTGCGAACAATGACAGAACGCTGATAGCAAAGTGTGTTGACTGATGATTGACTGATCTGCACATCGCTCACACTTTTTTAGGGTGTGCATTTTGCGTTTCCAAAAATGCAAGGAGACTTCGTAGACGGGTTCTTGTCCAGTCTGTTCATGATCATCGTGACTGAGCTCGGTGACAAAACATTCTTCATCGCTGCAATTATGGCCATGCGATACGCCCGTCTTACTGTTTTCATCGGTGCCATACTCGCACTGGCGGTCATGACCATCTTGTCTGCTGCTATGGGCTACATGGTGCCAGCCCTCATCCCTGTGAAATATACGCAGCTGTTGGCTTTTGCGTTGTTTGCATACTTCGGCATCCGGCTTTTGCGTGACGCTTGGGCTATGGGTCCCGGTGAAGACGACGAAGAACCTGAGGAAATGAAGGAGGCTGCCGAAACGTTAAACAAAAAACGAGATGTTGAGGATCCCGAGCCTCTTGATGCAAACGGGAACCCAGTTCGCCGTCGTAAAATGGGTGGCAACTGGTCCTTGGAGTACTTTGTTGCCACACTTGCATCGCCCATTTTTGCCCAAGCGTTCAGCTTGACATTTTTGGCAGAGTGGGGAGATCGATCTCAAATTGCAACGATTGCCATGGCTGCGGCCAAGAATCCGTATGCTGTTACCCTAGGTGGCATCTTCGGACATTCACTCTGCACGGGGTTGGCTGTGATCGGTGGGCGCTTGCTGGCCCAGAAGATCTCTCCCAGAACTGTCAGCTATCTTGGTGGCGTTTTGTTCCTTGTTTTCGCTTTCGCCACTTTGGCGGGTCACGGCGGGTAAAAACCCGACCCCGGGGGGGGGCTGCCATTCACGTTGTCAGGAGTTCAAGATACTTTTGCCTCCATAAGACCAAGAATGCTTCCAGTACGACACAGCCATGTTATCTTCTTGTGAATGTGTTCACATGTCCCGTGCTCATCGCTCCTAATGGATGCCTAAGAACTCACCTGGAGCCTCGAGCAGAGCGGAATATGCTGCTGAAGGCCAGGAAGCACACGGAGACAAGAAAGAACAGGGGCCCGCGAGAGAGAGAGAGAGAGAGAGAGAGAGAGAGAGAGAGAGAGAGAGAGATGGAGGAGGAGAGAAAGAGAGATAATTTATCCGGTTCGTGGATGGCTCCGTTAGACCGGGGACGTCCGGTGCTAGCAGTGACCACGCGCTCGTGGCTCTGCGCACTCAATGGTGAGGCTCTCCAGCTGCCAGACGCCTCCAACTGCCAAACTCTGCGCACCCATGGTGCGAAATAAGTCTGTTGAAACCACTCCGCGAGTGTGTCGCCCTGGCATGCCCTGTGCCCTTCAGCGCTAACCAACCGAGGGGGCGTGGGACCAACACGTTGTTCTGCCCACAACACGGAGTTTCTTGCAATTTCTGCCCACAACACGGAGTTTCTTGCAATTTTTGGCAAAGGGTTGGCAGCGTGGATTGTATGTTGATCCCATGTTGGCGGCAAGATATGTTTTTGTGACGTTGGATGTGGATGGTCCACAGGTCACCACTGCCACTGTAATATGTTGCACGCGTGCCTGCGTGTGAATGGGGCTAATTGACGCTGCGGCTTCAAAGCGGACCCATAACGCAAAGTGGGCAGGGGCACAGGGACATATCCTGAACGAAACTCTGACTAAGGTAACGAGATACTCCTCATATGATTATGCAACATTTCTGTGTCCTCCCGGATGTCGCACAGGGGGATGCAGCCCTGGATCTGACCTCTGTTTGCGAAAAACCGGTGATTTCGCTTTTCATTGTGTGAAAATGGTCGAACCGTTTCATGCAAAAAGAAGGACGTACGAAGTAAGGTAAGTATGGTAAGGCTCTATAATGTGGCTCTTGCACCAGCGGGACAGAAGCCCTGTGTGCGCCCACAGTATATCGTGTCCATATGGTCTCTTCTCTATCACCTGGCACGCGAAAGGCTGAACAGGGTTGTGGCTGCGGCCTACCCGTTCACGCCCCCCCCTTCCGTCTCATGTCGAACCTCCCAGGACAGGGCTTCGCAGCTGAGCCTGCTTCAAGTTGGACACCAAACCCAAATTTCAGTAACAGCACGTTGGGCCATTTGAGGCACAGATCTTCAGGTTAACCATCATTTTGCCTTGAAAAGTCGTTCGGTGCTGAAGCACTGTAGCTTTTTCTTGTGGCTTTCTTTTTTTCGAGGGTTGTAATGGCGCCTGACCAAGCAGTGGCCAACATTAGGTCAGCCATCTAACCAACCAACAGGAATCTTGTTTACCTCGCATCCGGTCATGCGGACAGGAACCAGCCCCAGTGCTCGTCCAGGCTGGAAATATGTGACCCCTTCCTACTAACCACTGTCCACCGTTACAAAATGCATGGGTGAGGGAGAGAGAAGGAGGAAGGGATCCTGCTGGTATCCAGTGCAGGATTCGTTTTCATGCAGAATACGAGGTCTGAGACCATTGTTTATTGAGTCCATAACAACATTTGATTCATACGCCTCAATGAGCAGGAAGTGCTCGACCCAGGTGGCTGTATCCGCCAAGAACGCAAGGACAATCACTCTTGTGAACATTTTCGACACAAACATCCAGCATTGTTGCACGCATGTTTTAGATTTGTGCCACAATTTCTTGCCCATGGCATCATCAATATTTTGATGCAGCACGTGTGGATTCAGCATTCAGGTTTGTGTGCAGAAGGTGAGGTGAGGAGAGTCATCAATTGTCTCAAGTCAGTGCAATGTATTGCAAAGAGTAGGAATTACAAAGAAAGATCGAGAAAGGGGTTTTTCAAACACACCAACCACACCATCTCCCAAGGGAAAGGTATGATGCACCACGTGCACGTTTTTTGGAAACTGCCGAAACGCATACATTACAGGAAAAAAATTCAAAAAGATGAGTAAAGCATTTGGCACCACAAGCGGTCTCAGTCTTTCAAGGCAAGATATGAGGGTACCAGAAAAGTCAAGAGCCAGCCCAGCATATACACATGCTAGGGGGATTGGCATGAAGCCTGGCTGGATTGTTTTCTGGAGCTGGTGCCATGTATTGGCCTCTCGCCATTTACCCTTGTCCCTTTCCCTCCGAAAGGGGCGGTGCCCATTGGCCTCGCACCACTTTGTGCCCTTCCGCTCCGTACCTGGCCTGTCCTCACCTCCCGACACAATTTTCTTTTCCGTTGGTATGTTGTGCCACTGGAGCCACCGGAGTGTCCACGTTTCACTGAGACACAGAGGAGGGCATGGGCAATGGGGGAGGTGGCTACTGAGGTTTTAGCCAAACTTTTTGGGTCCCAAGGAGTCGACTTTCCGGATGAGATTAGCCAACAAATCAATAAACTCTGTAGATCATGTTTCTGACCTCCCTCACTTGCTGTACCTGGTTTAACTGCCAGGGTATCTTGGGGGCACAGTGGTCCACAAACCACCTGACAGTTCTTAGCCAAAAAGATCTTTTTGACGTTGCAACCCCCCAAAAGTATCCACAATCGCAAAATTGTGTGTCATGTAACGTACTTTCCAAGCGCCAAGCCCGGTGCAAAACACACAAGAGGCAAAATATGCTCCGTAAGCAACTGCACACACACACACACAACATGAAGGAGATCAAGCACACCACATCATGGTTGGGGAATCAAATCACATGCTGACCCCACATTGTTGTAGTTTCGAAAATTGTAAGTATGGGGCACAGGAAATGGCCAACACTTGTAGAGTGTGGCACAGTGAACAGTGATGCTATCTTGATGGTTTTGTTAGAAAGCTAGTGCTGTAGACTTTGCATTGGACTGCAGATTGCCGCTGTAATTTTTTTTCATTTCAAGTCAAAAAAAGTTAACTACGACATCTTATGCAAGGTCTTTTCTCAAGGCATGAACCTTTCATATGTTGATTGAAAACCTTTTTGATTCTTTTCAATTTACTTTTCTTGAAAGTTAAACACATGAGCACATCAACCCAAACTATTCGGCCCTCCAAAACGAAGCAAGCTGGATATCAAAACATACCCCATTCGCTCAGCAACCTGCAGGGTCCGGCATGCTTCATTCATAGTAACATAGGGCTACGTGGCTCTTTAGGATAGCAAACAGGAGAAGAATGAACATCCAAGACGACATGAAGGGAATATGTTTGCCCAAGATGACCATGGAGGTCCAGATAGGATTTGTAGCCATCCCTGTGTAACAATTTCTAACCATGGAGGCCCACAATGCACTTTAAACCTCCTACAAAAGAGGTTGGCCAAGTCCATGATGAGATTGTCCCTAGCGGGGTCTAGAAATGACCCGACAAAGAAAGTGGACGCCTACATCATGCATGACAATTATCATAAAACGGTGAGACCTTTGATACTCAAGATCGTCCAAGCCAAGAACAATTTCAGTTCAGCGGCCTAATACGAGTTAAAGGTTTGAGGTATGAGGTTTGATTTTGCGGGTACTAGACGCCTTTCGGCCCCGGGGGGCCACCTGGTCGGGCCAGGTGATATCCTCCCCACCGGGACCTAGTGGGCGGCCCTTCATGACACACCTCCTGCCTGGTGGCGGAGTCCCCCGGGTTCATAGGGCTCGGAGCCCCGTCCCTCCCCGGCTTCCCCATTTCGCCACTCCCCGGTCAGTGCATCGCTTAGCAGCCGTAGCTGCAGGCGCTTACCCACCGCGTCGCCCCCCTGATGTGTGGTCGCCCGGGGCGCCGGCGCCGCCGGGCCCGTGCTACTGGCTTGTCACCAGTGGGACCCCCGTGGGCTGGCGCGGAGGCTGCCTAGCCTTGGGGCTGGTGCGTGGCGCAGTGCGCCACTACTGCCTTGGCAGGTGCAGTGCCCTGGTCGTGTGTGCGCGGCGCTCGCGGCCGGTTCGGGGGGGTCGGGCTGGTGCCTAGTGTCGTGTCCTCCCCGTCTCCCCCTTCCCGCCTCGCGTGTCCCGCGCTGTGTGTGGCGGGCCGTCCCGTCCGGGTGTCCCTTGCCCTCGCTCGCTGGTACGCCACTCCATGCGGTCTGTGCGTTCCGTGGGCTCGGTCCGGTTGCCCTTCTGGTATTCCCCGTGTGTCCTTTGTGTGTGTGTGCGCTCGCGCTCCCGCGGCGTCCGCGCCCCCCCCCCCTCCCCCGGCTGGTGTGGCGCGCGCACTTCGCGCGGTCCCGGTGCTGGGCGCTGGTAGGGCCGTTCCACTCGGTCCGTGCCCCTCCGCGCTTCCTGCCCCGGGACGCCCACCCAATGCGACGCCCACCACGCCCCGTTCCTTTCCGACCCACAATGGCCGGCACGCCACGTCTTCCAAGCGTACCTCCGCGCATGTGCTACGAAGGCAGGGCGCGACATGCCGGGGCCCAAGGACATCGACACGGCATACACAGCATTCCAGCGCCAGCACCCCCGGCCCCGCCTGGGCGAACACGAGACCCCCAACGACGGCGGCACGACGCAGGGGGAGCCCACCCCGTCAGCCGAAGGCTGGACACCACCCACCATCCTGCTACTAGCACCAAACGGCCACAAACATGCTACCCGCACCGTCCAGCGACACCATGCCCCCTGGTCCATCCCCAAACACAATGCACCGGAGACCGATGTACCACCAGTCAGACACAGTGACCAGGGCATACCACGCACGTGCTGGCACTGCGGCCCGGCAGCCCTCGACACTCCGTGGCCCCTGCTGCACCTCATCTCCACCCACTACCACACCCCCACCGCCGCCGCCACCGCCGACCAGCAGGCATGGCTCTCCCCCTGGTTTCACACGGTACCCCCAGACCACCCGGCGCACGTAGCCTGGACCCGAACACCCACGGCGACATGGACGTTCACCAACGAGCGGGCAGACCCGGACAGCGTAGCCATGGAGTACGACCGCTGCGACCCACACCGCGCAGGACCTCAGGAGGCACCCATGCGCCCCCTACAGCACAAATGCCCCACCCTCCGCGGCGACAAAGGCGACACGGAGCGGCGACAGACCATCACGTGCCAGAAGTTCCACCCCAATACGGGATACCTCTTCCACCTGATGTACGCGTATATCACCCAGGGACGCCCAGACAGGGGCCTCCTCCGCCTCACCCCACGAGCCCAGGCCATCATCACCCAGGGAATAGGCGTCTATGCAGCGCCACTACTGCAACCCACGCAAGTCACCGCCAGATCCACCCAGGGGAACCCCATCTATGTCTATCACCCCACAGCAATCGCCCGCCTACCCATACCCAGCGACACCGACATCATCTACTTCACTGACGCATCCGGCACCCAGCAACGCACCCCCACGGTCGGTTGCGCCTCCGTGCGCATCACCCGGCACGCGGACGGCCTCCACGTGGAACACCACACCGGGACCACCATCTTTGGGGCGTCCTCCCACGGCGAACTGCGCACCATGGCAGACGCCGTCACCGCCACACCGCCGCCCACGACGGTCCGGCCCCGCAACATCTGGGTAGTCGTGGACGCCACGGTCGACATCCACCTCACCAGGCGCCTTGCGGACCTGCCCCTCCACAAAGCACTCGATTCCGGCCTCACCACACAAGCGTTGGGACTATGGATGGCCTTCAAGGGCATGCACCCCCAGGACGCCCTACACATCGTCAAGCAGGAGTCGCACCGCTACGCATACGGCAATGGACGCGCAGACACGCAGGCCAAACACCAGAACACCAACCACACCCCAGGGCTCGAACGCGTGCGACTGGACACCCCACACCACAGCCACCTGCAGCACCTACCCCCGATACCCCTGGCCGCACAGCCCCCCCAATGGATGCCCGAGGACACGCCGTACACGGATCGAGACAAGCAGTACCACTACCCCACACCCATCCAGCAACTCGCCGCCACACTGGGCCACCCAGCAAACACCGAACTCCTCCGACGCCTCGAAAACTCCGTCCACACCCCCCTCTACTACTCCGCCCTGCGCCCGGATAGCCTCCCAGCACACCTACAAAAGCCCCGACTCCAACTCGCCCTCGAACAACTTCCCCTCCTCACCCGATACCACCGATGGTATACGCGCCGCTCGATCCACGTCCCCGCAGGACACACCAAATGCATCTGCAGCCACGCGGAAGAAGAAACATGGGACCACTTCAAGGCGTGCCCCCTGTACAGGGGACTGGACACCCTCACAGACTGGAACCCAACCCACACCATCGCACAGCACGCCGGATGGCTGGCGCAGTCCCCGGCGACCCAGCAACTCACCACCGTCCTCAAGCAGACGGAGGTACTCGAGGCAGTCCGCAGGGGACTCGTCCCCACTACCGTCTACACCTTACTACGCATCCACGCGGAGGACCCCCAGGCCACGGCGGCACACATGCAGCGGACGGCCGTTGCCAAGACGGCGGAGCAGCTCACATACCGCACCCACAAATACCTGCAGCATGCGGCAACCCTGCCCCCAACAGACCAAGCCCACCTCCTCAAACTCCTGTTCTACCAACCATGAGAACCTACCCCGTGACATACCAACACCGAACCCCCACCACATCTACACACCGTCCACCGAGCACAGCACTGGCACAGCACACACGGGCGCCACAGGCACCGCACACGCTCCCACCAGCATGCGCGCGCCACCAGCCCCCATCCCCCCACGCCGCCGTCCGTCCACAGGTACCACCAACCACCAGCCACCGCATGTCCCCTCTGCGTTCGCCAGCGGCTACCACAGACAGCCCTGCCCTGCAACCCAGACCACTGGGTCTGCCTGGGAGCCGCGCACCGCCTCACCCACTGCCCCCACTGCGGGGACCTCAACCCCCGCCACCGCGAACGGCCCGCGGCCCCAGCCGCACCCCCCCCCGCCAGCCACCCCAGCTTCTTCGGGTACCTCACCGACACTCTCCGGGACCAACTGGGAGGGTACTACGTGGCGGACGCGGCGGACCACGCATGGGCCATAGCCGTGGCCGCGGGCAACACACCCCTGCCCCCCCACAGCCCACCCCTACGCCACAGCGGAGGCGGCTTGAACGTGGCGGCCCGCCACATCCTCCTCGCCCTATACCTCCACCACCGAGACCTACACCTCCCAGACCCACAACTCCCGGCCCCCCAAGCAGCAGCCCTGACGCCGGAAGCGTGGGCCGACACGGCACCAGAGGAGATAGCAGCCTACCTCCGAGCCACGTGCCGCCGGTTCGCAAACGCCCTCGGCCGACGGAAGGGAAAACCTTACCCCCTCAGCGCACTCCTCTACCCGGCACACCACCCCCACCCCGCACAACAGACGCCCCCGGAGGGCTGGGCGTCTTTCCGGGACGCCCACCTGGCCGCCCCCGACGAGGCCACCGCCACGCGGATGAGCCTCACGGACCAGGAGGCCTACGTCAGAGGCCTCAAGACGAGCCTCCAAGAGGCACACCGCTGGCGCGCCCGCTCCCCGTCGCCCCCACGGGGACAGGGGGGTTCACCCGCCCCCGACACCCACCAGGCCAAGAAGACCAAGGGGCACCGGCACCAGGGGGCCCGCCAACGCGCCCGCCAGCAGGGCGCGACGCCCCGACCAAGGCCCGGGTCCAGCCACACCGCACCGCCCCACGCCCAGACCCCCGGGGCACACCAACAACACCACCACCACCAACGCCCACCACCACCACCGTACCGCAGCACCCAAACCCTGCAGCCCAGTCAGCCACCACCGCCCACACACGTCCACACCATGCCAGGACCACCGTACGCGCAGAGCCAGAGGACATGGCACCACCAACACCACCACCGCGCCCCCGTCCCTCCCAACCCCTACCCCCTAATGCCCCCAAGCTACAGCGGCCCCCACCAGCTACATCCCCACCACGCCCCAGCACAACCAGGCCCCGCGAACCACCCACCCCACATAGCGCACATCACCGCACCACACCATCACGTGTACCACCACCACCAGCCCCTGCCACCACACCCACCAACGCCGGGGTACCACACACAACCGACACACCCTCCACACCACCACCACGCGGTCCAGCACCACCCGCCGCCCCCGCTACACGGGCCCACGACATACGAGCCACGGTACACCCCCATGGACCCGCGAGGAGCCGCGCACGCACACCGGCAACACCAGGACCGAGTAGGGGCGCCCCACCACCACCAACAGCCCCCCCACCCACACCCCATACCAGCGAGCACCATCCACCAGCAGCCACCCATCACATACGGACCACAGCCCCACCCGGAGGCTCATGCGGTCGCCTCCCACCCGCACCCCGGCACCGCGACCAGTCAAGAACCGCAAGGGCCACACGGCGCACACACGCAACACCCGCACGACCCACAGGGACGCCCGGACCCCCAGCCGGCACAACACCCACCCCCCCCCCCCCACCCCACCACCGCCAGCAGCCCCCCCACCCACACCCCATACCAGCGAGCACCGTCCACCGGCAGCCACCCATTACATACGGACCACAGCCCCGCCCGGACGCTCATGCGGCCGCCTCCCACCCACACCCCGGCACCACAACCAGTCAGGAACCGCAAGGGCCACACGGCGCACACACGCAACACCCACACGACCCACAGGGACGCCCAGACCCCCAGCCAGCGCAACACCCACCAACGCCCCCCCCACCACCAACAGCGCCACCCCCACACCACCCCCCCCCGCCCCCCCCCCGAGACCAGGCCACGGACACAACACGCGGCAGCCAGCACCAGCCAATCGATGTCGATGCCCCCGCCGACACATGCCACCGCGAATCCCCCCTCCCGCGACCGCCACAAGAGACCCCATCACCGGACCCCACGCGCGACAACGATGACCACCCCCCCCAACCCACACCACCCCCCCCATCACACCCCGCACCACCAGTCGCCGCACCGACCGAACCCTACGCCCTGCACAACCCCGCAGCGGTACGGCAGCACCTCCGGGGGGTCGGGGAACAGGACGTCGTGCTGTACCTCCGCACCTCCGGCACCAGCACCCCCATCCGGGCGGCCACCCTGGTCCAGGCGGCCACCCTGGGGGAAGGCGTCAGAGACTTCCTCTTCGACGCCTTCCTCCACGTCGCCCGACACGAGCGCCCCCCACGCGCCACCCCAGACGGCGAGAGCCCGCCCCCCACGGGGAGCCGGATCTGGGTACCCCCCATCGACTGGGGGCGACACCTGGTCGGACACCCCGTACCAGAGCGGGACAGCACCCAGGGCCGCACCCGCTACCGCGAGCCCAACATGGCCCACCCCCCACCCGACGCCACCCCCAACAGCACCAAAGAGTGGGAGCGGGAAACATGGGTGGCCCGGATGGCCTCCCTAAGCAACTTCCGGCACCACGTCCCGGGGGACATCCCCACCCCCGACGAGCAGCAGCCAGCCCCCTCCACGTACATGACCCTCATGTACAATCTGCACTACACCCTCTCCACCACCACCTACCACGCACCCACTGACCACTGGGTGGTACACGGCACCGACTCCCTCCTCCCCGCCGACTACACCCCCCCCACACACAACCCAGGCCCCGACACGTACGCCAGGGGGGAAGACCCGGACGACCCCCACATCTGGGGCACGTGGGAACCCGAATCCCTGGACGCGCTGCTCTCCATCCGCAGCGGCTACCAGGGCCTTGGTAGGGCGATGTATTGCCTCGCCAAGTGGACCCAACGGACCTGGGGGATCCCCGCGGACCGATGGGTGTGGGTGGTCACGCTGCGCCCCCAGCAGATGGAAGCCCCCCCAAACCGCGGGGGACCCACCCCCCCACGCCCCACCACCCCACAACTATGCCCGTACATGGTGGCAGCCCGCCTCATGGCGCTGCTATGGCCGGGCCCCCACACCCCCACCCAAAACTACCCCCACCTCACAGAGGAGGACATGCCCGGCATCCAGCGATGCTTCTTCGAGACCCTCGACTACCTCCAGCAGACACGACCCCGCGTCCTGGAGCAGATATGGCCACCCCCCGGGTAACCCACGTGCCCGCACAGCCGAGACAACACCGCCACGCCAGCACCAGCACGCACGGATCACCAGGGAAAACGCGCGCACACGCCCGATGCCCGAACCTGCACCCGCGTTCTCGCTACTTACAGGACCCAGCATCATACGCCCGCCCCCGAGGCCCGGGACCCTCCGCCGTCTCCCGCGGCCCTCTCCTCCGCCTCCGACTCCACAACCTCCACCACCACGACCACCTCATCCACCACCACCACCACCACGTCCTCATCCAGCACTCCACCCCCCAGGCCGCGGGGGACACCTCCCAAACGGGCCTCCAAACCCGCCCCCACCGCGAGCAGCCCCACCGCCGCCAAAGCCCATGCCCGGCGAAGCCCATGCCCACGACCCAGCCGAAGCCCAAGGCCGCCGCCAAAGGGCGGCCCGCACCCAAGCCCAAGCCCAGGCCCAAACCCGGCGCCACGACGGCAGCTCGGGCACGGCCCCCCCAGGATGTCCTCTACGACATCCGGCCCCAGCCGTCCCAGGCCCGAAGGCAGCAGCGCCCAGCGCGGCGCCCCCCCACCGTCACCGACGCCACCGCCACCACCTTCATGGCGGAGCGCGCCGCGGCCGAAGCGCGACGCGCCTCGTCCCACCACCTCCCAAAGCCCGCACCCCAGGCCCATGGACCGCTCCAGGGTCCACCAGCAGCGCCCCCGCCCCCCTACCGGCCCCCGATGACAGCCCACATGCAGCGCATGCCCCACTACCGCCGCCGCCGCGAATCCCCGCCCAACCCCGAGGCGGAGACCGTACGCGCACACCCGCGGGTCCACATCCGCGTGCACCCCCACTCCCCACGCACCCCCACGGAACAGGACTACGAGGAATCCCCCAGGCCCGCCACCGCCGCCGGCCCCCACGACCCCATCACACCCACCCACGCCCACTCCTCCGCCCAAGACCGCAGGCCCGCCCAGGAACAGTGGTGGCAGCGCTGGACCCACACGCAGCTCTGGGAGCTGCGGAAGTGGGCCCGGGGAGAGCCCTCCCTCGAGGGCCTGGTCCATCGGCCCCGCAAGGGGTCGGTGGAGAACTGCCGCCTCCAGCCGGCGGGGGGGTGGATGCCGCAGGCCGCATGGGAAGCCATGCTGGCCGATGCGCTCCACCCCCTGGGAGTCCACCCCCGCAACCTCCCCGCGCCCCAGGACCACCCGTACGTCCTCAGGCGCCTGCGGGAGACCCTCCAGGAAGCGCGGCGAGACGGCATCCGCCTGTGGGACATCACCCAAAGCCCAGCCCCGCACGCACACACCCCCTCACCACCCCACAAGCGTCGGCGCACCGACACCGGCGACACCCACAACACCCCAGGAGCCCTGCGCGCCACACAACACGACGCGCCTGACCCCCCGGCCAGCGGCGCCGCCATCTAACCCCGTTATCCAGCACAGCACCACCACGGGGCGCCACGCCAGGCCCCGCCCAGAAGTCACCAAACAAACCGGACGCCGAAGGAAGCCAACGCACACGACAACGAGCACCACTACGCCCAAAGGCGCCGAACCCGGGCCCGATACCGTGGGCTCCTCTCCACCCTCAGCACGACACACACGTCACTGACGTCACTCCTCCGCCGTGCCCCCTCCCACGCCACCGCCCCGCCCCCCCCCCCTCCCGCCGCACGTCCCCACGCCGCCCAGCACCCAGCCCCGCACACTGCGCCACAGCATCGCCCTAGTCCGGCTCCTCCACCATCGCGGCACTTGGCACCTCACAGTAGACCGCCGTCCTGTGGTCCCGCTCCCCCCATCACCACTCCCGGGGCCGCACCCGACCCACGCCGTGTTCGCCCCCACGTCGCGGGCCGCGGACCTCCTCCCGCTCCCCGCCACCACCCCTCCCGGGCATCGCATACTACTTACCGCCAACCCCTCGGTCCTCAGTGAGGTCCCCATCGGGCACGCCGACGCCCTGCACGTGCGCCCGCTGCCGCCCAACCTGCACGCTGCGTACGCCCCCGGCACGCCCGTCGACCCCTCCGTGTGGGACTCCCAGTGAGGCCACCGGCCAACGGCCGGCCCGCACGCACCACCCCACACCCGCCTCGGGCGCACGACTCCGTGGACGCCGCTACCCACACGCCCGGCCCCGCGCAACCGCCTAACCGAGCCAGAGCACAAGCACAAATCAAACCCGAGCCACACCCCGAAACCGCTAACCCTTGACTCCTAACCAAACCCGCCGAGGGAACAACGCAACCACAGCCCACACCCACAGCCCACACAGCCGCCTAACCAGCCAGCACCAGAAGCAAAGAAACACCTCACCAAACCCACCCTGACCCAAGCCAAACCGGGCCGAAGCCCCAACACAAATCAAACCCGAGCCACATCCCGAAACCGTCAACCCTTGACTCCAAACCAGGCCCGCGGAGGGAAATGCGTAGACACAGCCCACAGCCACAGCCCACACAGCCGCCTAACCAGCCAGCACCAGAAGCAAAGAAACACCTCACCAAACCCACCCTGACCCAAGCCTAACCGGGCCGAAGCCCCAACACAAATCAAACCCGAGCCACATCCCGAAACCGTCAACCCTTGACTCCAAACCAGGCCCGCGGAGGGAAATGCGTAGACACAGCCCACAGCCACAGCCCACACAGCCGCCTAACCAGCCAGCACCAGAAGCAAAGAAACACCTCACCAAACCCACCCTGACCCAAGCCTAACCGGGCCGAAGCCCCAACACAAATCAAACCCGAGCCACATCCCGAAACCGTCAACCCTTGACTCCAAACCAGGCCCGCGGAGGGAAATGCGTAGACACAGCCCACAGCCACAGCCCACACAGCCGCCTAACCAGCCAGCACCAGAAGCAAAGAGACACCTAACCAAACCCACCCTGACCCATACCCATGTACATCAGGACACGCGAGCCGCACCCCTGGGGCGCGACCGCCGCCACAGCACCGGCGACACAGGCCAGAGGACACAACGCTATAGCACCGCCGCACCAGCAGCCCATGCCTGTGCCTGCAGTGTACGCGCGCCTCTGTTTTCCTCTTTTTTGTTTTTTCTTTTTCTTTTTTCAAAAAAAAAAAAAAAAAAACAGAAAAAAAAAAAAAACAAAAAACAAAAAAAAAACGAACATTAGGGGGGGAAGAAGAGGGACACATCCACCCATGGCACACGCGCACCGCACACAGCACGCACACCGGTAAACAGGAGCCCAGGGGCCCAGGACACCGCACGTGCAACACAACACACCGAGCGGGCACACCGGTGAACAGGAGCCAGCTGGCCCAGGACACCGCAGACGCACCACAGCAAACCGCGCGGGCACACCGGTGAACAGGAGCCCAACGGCCCAGGACGCTGCACACACGTAGGGCAGCCGAGGGACAGGAAAGAACCAATACCCCATGGGTCGGACGCACTGGGGCGACCCAGCCGACCCACCGGGCCAATGGCAGGAGCGGTACTCCAAAGCCACTGGTCCGAGCCCGGCCAGGCTGCATCGAGGACCATGGCAAACGTCACCCGGAGCCATGGAAGCAACCGGTGACAGGCGAGCCGGTACACAGTCCAGGAGGGGGTCACCTGCCAAGCAGAGTGGCCCCGCAACTCAAGCCACAAGGGTGAGGCGGTCGTACCGTAGACAAGCGGGAGCAATACCCCTCGTGGTGAGAGATACTCCACACGGCTGGGCAGCCCCCCAAAGCTGCCGCCCAAAGGAGGGGGCATGTGGCCCTACCCATGGACACATGTGGGGACACCCTCCCACCTGGGACACATGGACCGGGTGGCCGCGACAATGCCTTCCCAAGCACATGCGGGAGCGGCTCAAGAGGCACCTGACATAGGGCAGTGGGAGGGACAGGACGTCCCCTTGGTAAGACCTTCTTCCTGCACTGTCAAAGGAGGCATCCCGAGCTCCCGAAGATACCTACCTACCTACCTACCTTCCTGCCCCGGTCCCGTGCTCCGTTTGGTTTTTTTTTTTTTTTTTTTTTCTCCTTTCTGGAGGGGGGCAGCCCGGTCCCCTTTCCACCCTACCTGGCCTGGGGCTGTGTGCTCCCCGTGGGGTGGGCCTGCGCGTCTGGGGCGTTCCCTCGCTGGGGGTGGGGTGGGGGGGGCAGGGGGGCGGCCTGTGTGCCGTTCCCCCGGTCTGTGCGGCCGCGGGGCCCGTGGGGCTGGGGGTCGCTTTGCCTCGGTCCGTCCCTCTGCCTTCCCTGGGCAGGCAACAAAGCGGGTGTTCTGGACGTCGCTCTGGCCATGGAGGGCGTGGCTCCCGTACCATTCCGGTTCGTGCTCGCTTGCTGTCTTCGGGCGCGGTCCGTGCGGCGCTCTGGTGTGCTGGCGCGGGTTCGTCTGCCCGTCGTGGTTCCTGCGGGGGTAGGCGGCTGGGGCGTGGGCGCGGGCCCTGCTCCGGCCTCCCTCCCGGGCGCCGCGGTCCTACCGGGGGAAGGGGGGATCACTGCCACTGCCTCGGGGGGGGGTGGGGACCGGCGTCCCCGTGGCTTGCGGGTCGGTGGGGGGGGTGGGGGGATCGCGCCGTGGCTCTCCTCCTCCCTCTCCGGGGGGGGCGGCCTGCGGCCCTCTGCTCCGCCCCCCTCTCGTCGCCTGCGCATCCCTTACCCGCGTATGCGTTCGGCCGGGGTCGTGGGGCGGCCCCGGGCGCCGGGTGCGGCCTGCCGCCGGCGGGCCAGCCTGGCGGGGGGGGGGGGGAGGGGCGGTCCGTGAGCCGCCCCTTCGGGGGGCCGGCTAGGGGGCCGGGGGCCGGGGGGTCGTGTTGCCTCGGTCCGTCCCTCTGCCCTCCCTGGGCGGGCAACATTGCGGGCGTCACCGGCGACGCTCGGGCCATGGGGGCGCGGCCCCCATACCGCTCCGGTTTGTTTTGGTGCGCTGCCCCCGGGCGTGGCCCGTGCGCTGGTCTTGCGCGCTGGTGCGGGTTCGCCCGCCTGCCGCGACCCGCGCGGGGGCAGGCAGTGGGGGGTGCGGGGGCGCGCGGCGTGCACGTCCAGCTGCGTCCCCCTCCCGGGCGTCACGGTCCTTTCTGGGGGAGGGGGGACGCCCCCTCGGCCGCGGGGGGGGTAGAGGGTCGGCGCCCCCGTGGCCCGCAGGCCGGGGGGGAGTGGGGGGGAGAGGGGAGGGGGGGCCGCGCCGCTGTTCCCTTCTCCTCCGCCAGGGGGGGCGGCCCGTGGCCCCCGGCCCTGTCCCCCTTCCTCTTCGGGGCACCCTCCCTGGGTATACACGGGTCACCGGGCGGTCGTGGGCCCGGGCGCGGTCTGGTCGGCCGCCGGTGGGTCAGTGCGGGGGGGGGGGGGAGAGGTTTCCTAGCTACGGCCTGCCCCCCCACCTTCCCCAGGTGGGCATCAAGGCGGGCCGCCTCGTCTGCGTATTCCCGGGCGCCACCATGCTGTTGCGGCCAACGGCGCCGGCGCAGTACCGCCGGCCGGCAGCGGGTTATGTGGGAGTGAGCGGGCGGCCGACCGGGGGCGCTTGGCGCGCGGCTGCGTTTGCCGCGGCTGCGGCGTCTCCCCCCGGGGTGCAGCGGCCCCTCCGGGGGGGTGCGGGGCCGCCGTCTCTCTGGTCGGCCCCCGGCCGCCCACGGGCTGGGGGGGGGGGGAGAGAGGGGGGGGGGAGGGCTGGGGGGGGTTCCCCGCTGTCCCCCCCCGGCCCCCTGGCGCCGCCCCCCGACGGCCGCGGGGGGGCGGCCTGGTGGTTCCGGTCCCGGGGGGCCAGCCGCTGACCGGGGGGGGCGTACTCTTCCCTTGCCTCCCCTGAGCCCTTGGGTGCCGGGCCCTCGCGCAGGTGCCCGGGTCCCCTGCTCTCCCCGCCGTCGCCGCGCGGTGCAGGCTGGCCGGGGGGGGGGGATGGGAAGGGCCGGTGTGTGCTGGGGGCGGTGGTCCGAGTCAGTGGTCAGCGGTTAGCGGGCTGCGGAGCAATGGGCCTCCTCTCGCGCTCGGTGCCCCCGTCCTCCCTCCCACTGGAGGTGGCGCGCGCCCCTCCGCCGCACTGTACGGTGGGGGGGGGGTGTGGGTCGGGGGGCCCGGCTCCGTTGGGACAACCACCCCCAGGACTAGTCCATCGAGGGGAACGAGCGCCGATGGTGAACTGGCAGGAGGCGGGCAAGACGTGGCCGCTGCCCCACCCCCATGCTGTGTACCTACTGCGTGGGTTGGTATGGGGGCAGCACTACCGCCACAGCAACCCCCAGTGCGAAGGCGGCATGCCCGGGAGCTTCGAGCTCCGCGAGGATATGGGCGCCGACCGCCTGCATGCAGTGGAAGACTGGCTGCGGGTGGAAGGATACGCCTACCGCTTCCGCCAGAAGCGCTGGAGGGTCTGGACCCGCCCGGAAAGGCCCGGCGAAGGGCTGCGCCCCGAAGGGATTGATGAGGACGAGAACCCCAACGAGTACCCGTCGGGCGCCACGATCAACGTCTCTATATGGGACATGATCGAGAAGAAGTTCCCGGAACCGGGGAACGAGCGTACGCTGCAGGGCAGCAACAGCAGCGCGTCCCCTGGGAAGGAGAAGCGATCCGCCGGGGACAAGAAGCGGGACAAGAAATGGCGGGAGTACCAGGAATCCCTGGCCGCCGAAGCCGCCCAAGCCGCGGAGAACGAGACTAAGGGCGGAACCCCAGCCCCCAGCCCCCAACGGGCCAGTGGCGGTCACCACCCCGGCCACACCACCCTTGGCGACTTCCTTGAGGTCGCCAAGAAGGCAAAGGCCAAGCCCCGTCAGCTGCACCTGAGGAAGTCAGGGTTGGGGTTTGGGGTTTGATTTTGCGGGTACTAGACGCCTTTCGGCCGCGGGGGGCCACCTGGTCGGGCCAGGTGATATCCTCCCCACCGGGTCCTAGTGGGGGGCCCTCCAAGACGCACCTCCTGCCTGGTGGCGGAGTCCCCCGGGCTCACAGGGCTCGGAGCCCCGTCCCTCCCCGGCTTCCCCGTTTCGCCACTCCCCGGTCAGTGCATCAATTCGCAGCCGTGGCTGCGGGCGCTTACCCACCGCGTCGCCCCCCTGATGTGTGGACGCCCGGGGCGCCGGCGCCGCCGGGCCCGTGCTACTGGCTTGTCACCAGTGGGACCCCCTTGGGCTGGCGCGGAGGCTGCCTAGCCTAGGGGTTGGGGCGTGGTGCAGTGCGCCACTACTGCCTTGGCGGGTGCAGTGCCCCGTCCGTGTGTGCGCGGCGCTCGCGGCCCGTTCGGGGGGCTCGGGCCGGTACCTGGTGTTGTGACTCTCCCGTTTCCCCCTTCCCGCCCCGCGTGTCCTGCGCTGTGTGTGGCGGGCCGTCCCGTACGGGTGTCCCTTACCCTCGCTCGCTGGTACGCCATTCCACGCGGTCTTTGCGTTCCGCGAGCTCGGTCCGGTTGCCCTTCTGGTAGTCCCCGCGTGCCCTTTGCGTGTGTGTGCGCTCGCGCTCCCGCGGCGTCCGCCCCCCCCCCCCCCCCTGGGTGGTGTGGCGTGCGCACCTCGCGCGGTCCCGGCACTGGGCGCTGGTAGGGCCGTTCCACGTGGTCCGTGCCCCTCCGCGTGTCCTGCCCCGGTCCCTTGCTCCGTCTGGCGTGCTTGGGGGGGGGGCGGTCCGGTACCGGTTCCCCCCTACCTGGCTTGGGGCTGTGCGCCCCCCGTGGGGCGGGTCTGTGGCGTTCGTGTGCCGGGGGGCGGGTTTGGGGGGGGGGGGCGGCCCGTGTGCCGTGCCCCCCGTTTGTGCGGCCGGGGGGGGGCAGTAGGGCGGGGGGTCGCTCTGCCTCGTTCCGTCCCTCTGCCTTCCCTGGGCAGGCAGCAAAGCGGGTGTCACTGGCGTCGTTGTGGTCACGGGGGGCGTGGTCCCCATACCACTCCGGTTCGTGCTCGCCCGCCTTCTCTGGGCGCGATCTGTGCGGCGTCCTAGCGCGTTGGCGCGGGCTCGCTTGCTCCCCGCGGTTCCTGTGGGAGCCGGCGGCTGGGGCGGGGGGGCGGGCCGTGCTCCGGCTCCTCTCTCGGGCGGGGGGACGGGGGACCATCCCCCCTGCCTCGGGGGACGGGGGCCGGCGCCCCCGCGGCTTGCGGGCCGGTGGGGGTGGGGGGGGGGTCGCATCGCGGCCTCCCTGCTCCCCCTCTGGGGGGCGGCCCGCGGTTCCCTACCCTGGCCCCCCTGTTGTCGTCGGCGCACTCCTCGCCGGCGTGCGCTTTCGGTCGGAGTCGCGGGGCCGCCCCGGGGGGGGGGGGGGGATGAGGGGCGGCCCGTGGACCGCTCCCCCGGGGGCCCCTTCTGACCTGAACCCCCCCTCTGCCCTCCATGAGTGGGCAATGGTCATGGGGGGGTCATGGGGGGCGCGGCCCCCATATTGTTCTGGTGCGCCGCCGTGCGCTGCCCCCAGGCTTGGTCCGCGCGCCGCTCCGGCGCGCTGGTGCGGGTCGGGAGCAGGCGGCTGGGGGCGCTGGGGCGCGCGGTGTGCAGGTCCAGCCGCATCCCCCCCCCCCGGCGTCGCGGTCCCTTCTGGGGGAGGGGGGGCGTCCCCTCGGCTCCGGGGGGGCGGAGGGTTGCCCCTGTGGCCCTCAAGCTGGGGGGGGAGTAAGAAAAAGTGCTTTTCCATTGCTTTGGGACATACTCTAGTTGTATTAGAGATGCACTGAGCATCCATGCATTTTTATCTTAGTATTGGTCCAGCCAAAAGTGGTGATAACACATTTGGACCTATGGAACCAAACACCCAATCAGGATATGGAGTGGACCCCTTAATCCCCTTTCAATCAGAAGTAAAACATCTTTTCCTGAGTTGACTGAGCACTGACATACCTAAGGTAGAGCCTATGAATTTATCTATGTTTTTCCTTGAATACTTATCTGCCCTAGTGGTATGCACCATAGGGGGTTAGGCACCTCTTTTTGAGAGGTCCTGGGTTCAATTCCCGGTCAGCCTAACTAAGTAGGAAGATCCCAACTAAGTAGGAAGATCCCATGTGACATGGCAGTGACCTCATCGCCACATACCATGCCACCTCAGCACATATGGGAGCCAAAACAAAGAGTGCACATCTCCTAAGATGGCACTATGGAGAGAGAGTGATCCTGAGGCAGTTTTCTAACTCTTTTCCCAAAACATTTCAGCTATCTCTGTGAATATGCATTCATTTGTATCCTGAGTTGCAGTTTCTGTGAATATCTAATCATCTTTCACTGTTTACACTGCAGCCCTTCATGCTTTGATCCTGAATTACCTTCTCCTTGCATACTATTGGCTTGGGCTATCCTGGATTGAGTTGGCTTTACTGTATTTCAACAAACAAAAGCTTTTCATCATCCAAAACCAGCAGCAGGACACCCTACAGCAACAACAAGCAGCAGGAGAAGCAAAAACACAGTGCTGAAAACACTATAAACTTTTCTGGTAGCAAGAGGCAGCCTGTCTCTGTGCACCGGCAGCGACCCCGCGCCGTACAACCAGTGCTCCGAGCAGGCAAACAAAAGCAGAAGGGTGGATTAAGATGGATCCAGGAAGAGTGGACGCCGAGGTGAACACAGCGCCAGCGCCAGAGACACCGGCAAGGCCGGCGCCTGACGCTGTACCTTCGGTGGAGCCCTTACATGGGCCAATGGATACGGCGGAGGACTCCTTGGATGGCCTCCAGACGGCCTTTGGGGCCCTGTCGGTGAAGGAAATGGTCTCTCAGCCTCAGCCTGTGAAGAGGAAGAGAGGAAACGAGAGCGCGAAGGATGCTGGAGAAGGAGCAGACGAAGGAGAGGAGCAAGGGCAAGACCCGACGGATGTCCCTACCTTCGAAGGCGCACCAAGCGCTTCTGGCCTCCAAGCATCACCCTCTCCCATAACCACCACACACCCAGCCGCCGCTACATCCACTTCCACAACCAACCAGCCTATGGCAGAGGGCACAGGCTTTACTGGCATGCCTCACTACCCCGCCTATGGCATGGGCCCACCTACCACTGCGCTCCTTGAGGCAACTACTGCCAGTGAGCCGGTGGCTTCCAGCTCTGCGCCGCGTTGGTATGCGGCTGACCATCCCCATCCACTCCACGCCACGGGAACCTACATGGAAGTTCCTGGGTATGCTCCTGGGTGTGCACCTGGGTATGCACCCCTGAGTGGGTTGAGGAGAGGACCAGAGTCTCTGGGAGGCAGGAGTAGAGGATCGGGAAGATCCTCCAACAGGTCCCTGACGCGGTCGGAGATCAACGAGGTGCTCCAAGGAGCCACTTCGAAAATCGTGAGCGACCTCACGCAAGAGATCAGGGAGAAGCTGCAGCCCCTGATGATCCCGTCCCATGCGTCACCTACGACAGTGGGGATGTCCCCCCACCGAGTACAGGCTAACCACCTGGCGGCAGGGTTGACGAATACCCTGGGGAGCCTGAGGAGCCGACCGATGCCGACTCCTGCAGCAGTACCAAGAAGCCCATTCGTCCCGAGGACAGCCCAGCCGCCCTACAGTCACGTGACGAACTCGACGAGGGCCGAGCTGGACCAGCTGGGGCTGACAGCCCTAAGGGCTATGGTGGACGTGGAGCCTTATGGCTCCAGTGATCTAGGCGGAGACCCCTCCGATGATGGGCCGCCTTCGATGACTTCTTCTTCGCCATCGGATGACGAAGACCCTGAGGACCCCGAGGACTCCAAGGGTAAGAAGAAGAAGAAGAAGAAGAAGAAGACCCGACGCCCTGAAGGACGCCGAGCTCAGGAGGCGAAGGCTATTGCCACCTCCAAGATAGTGGTGAACCTGCCTGAATTCACAGGCAAGGACCTCAGCGAGTTCGCTGAGAACTTTGGCCGGTTCCTACGACTGACCGGCCAAACCCACGCGAGTGGGCGAGTGAAGTGCGACCTGCTCCTGCAGTGCTGCAAGACGAAGTACCTGGAGAAGCAGGTCAGGCAGATCGTCACCAACTCCGCCACCTTTGCCGACGTGTTGGTTGCCCTGGAGAGGCAGTACCCAACCTACGAGACCGACCTCTCCATCAGGGCCGAGATCCAGAACCTGCCCGTCCTGCCCAACAACCCCAAACCCGGCAGGGTCTCCGAGCTGTTGGCGGACCTGGACCACTGGGCTGGACGACTGACGCCCGGTTCCTACAGCAGCGACGACCTGCTGTTTTGGTTGTGCTCCAAGCTCCCCCGTGAGCTATGGGACGAGTGCCGTCTGACGGCTGAGCGCAAGGCTAGATCCCTCCGCTACGAGGATCTATGCGTGCTGCTCCTGGAGATGGCGCTGGAGAAGGAGAGCGACCAACACCTGAACCACTACCGTCCTGGTGGTGGAGGTTCTGGAGGCAAAGGGTACCAAGGGTCCCGACCTTGGCAGGGGACTACCCCCAAACACGCCCACGCCCGCCTAATGGAGAACGTGAAGGAGCTATTCTGGTGTGATGCCAGAGATGAACAGGGCCACCTGCAGCATGCCTCCGACTGCGAGCAGCGAGACTGCTTTGTTGTCCAGGGGAAGCAGCAGGAAAAGATCACCGGCGCCAAGGTGAAGATGCCGGATCATTACCGCTGCACCATCACGTGTGCATTCTGCGGTAAGCGGAAGCACTATGAGGACGAGTGCTACCATAAGCAACGCCTATCGGCGAAGCTTAAGGGGGAAGATCCTGGCAAAAGCTCAGGCAAAGGTGGAGGCAAGGCCAAAGGCAACGACTCCGGCAAGGGCAAGTCGAAAGGACGTGGTCAAGGTGGTCAAGACAAGGGTCAAGGCGGACGAGGAGGAGGCGCTAATCGCCAGAACGACAACAAGAACAAGGACAAGAACGGAGGTAACCCCAACCCTAATCCAGGGGGGAACTCCGAGCCCTCTGGAGGGCAGTCTGGACCTACCACACGCTCACAGACGCAGGCCCAGCAAGAACAAGTAGCCAAGCGTGAGCATGAAGGTGGTGACGACGGCAACGCCAAGAAGAGAAGCCGTTTCATGAGGATGGCCCGCAAATTGCGGAACAAGGGGTTCGAGGTGACCTGTCCCGCGGAGTTCTGACGGGGACGCTCTGGTGGCACCCAAGACCTGGTGTTTTGGGTACGTATCCGACTAGGGGGACGTGAATACCTGGGGGTACTGGATACTGGAGCCACAATATCGATAGTGGCCAAGAAAATTTTACCTTGTGGGAGCCTGAAGAACACCATGACCACCGCCGCTATACGGATGGGGGATGGACATGTGGTGCACAGCTGCGGGGACTGCGAAGTGGAGGTACCTATGGGCTCCAGGACTATCGCCCATCGGTTCTATGTGATGGACACTGATGCCTTCGACTTTGTACTGGGTACTGACTTCTTCGTGCAGCACTCCCAGATACAATCCCTGACGCTGCAAGCGCCCTACCTCCTGTACGTGGACCACGGCAGTGGCAGAGAGTCTGTGCCACTGGAGCAGTCGGAACATACCTCGAGTTACCTGAGACTATCGAAGGAGGAGCCCTCGAACATGATGGCGGCCTCCAAAACTGAGGACTATCAACTATTGGGTGAAGTCCTAGACCAAGGTCTGAAGGAGTTGGGTTACTCTCGAGAAGACCTAAGTGTGGAGCTGTTCGCCAGCGACAAGCAGCATGTACTGGACCTATACTGCAGTAAGGGGAAGAACTGCAGCTACAAATTTTACTGGCCCTCTTTCGGGATGGCCTACGGGAACCCCAGATTCAGTGAACTGGGGAAGGTGCTGACCAAGGTGGCCTTGGAACGTTCCCGTATGGTCCTGTGTTCCCCCGATTGGGGAGCCCATGGGGGCAACGAGTACTGGCGAACCCTCCTTGACAAGCTGACTATCAGCTCTGTACGGTTACCCGATGAGGCCATCTACGTGCCTCTGGGACGCAAGACGCCCATTGGGAAGCCCGGATGGGGGAGTATGCTCAGCGTGGTGGACGGGAGTCTAACCACCATCCCCTGGGAAGACCTGGACCCTACTCTGGTCCAGGCTATACAACGAGAAAGCGATGGACTCGCCTTGGGTGACTTGAAGGATCGCCTACGACCTCAAGATGCTGTTGAAACTACACCCGGAGGAGATGAGTACGTCGTGGCTGACACCAACGCCCCCAACTCTCCCTGTCATGTACCTGTTCCTGATGGAGTCTCTGAGTGTGGACTATCTGAGCTACCTAGCTCTATCCACTCAGACGACGAAACTGAGCACGACGCCTTCTTCGTGCAGACTGCGGTGGAAGAAGTGGAGAACGCCGAGTACGTCGCCCCACTAAAACCCCTACTCTCCATGAGGGTGGAAGACCCCGTGGACGAAGAGCTGGACCCTCGATCCAGGCTCAGGGAGTATGTGGATTCCAAGAGGAAGTTGGTGGCGAAAAAGCTATGCTACGCGAAGCCAACCCGCAGCTCGTGGCCACTGAAGCAAGGACGTATGGGAGACCTATCCCAACTGAAGGAGGACCTCGAACAGAAGATCACCACCTGGCAAAGGGAGGTAGATCTCAAGCTCATGAAGAGCGTATGGGGTGCCCATGTGAGGACCCCAGATGAGGACGACCTCTCGGAGGAATGTGTATGTGAACCCCCTAAAGCGTGCCTATGTTGCCATCGTCCACCGGAGATGGTTGAGCAAGACCTTCTGTATGCCTACCAAGGGCTGAAGGATGCTACCGCGGGCGAAGAGTCGGTGGAGGACCACCTCCCGACGTCTATTCAAGGGGCAAGCAACTTACACTCCGACGAGGACATGGAGGACAAGATCAAGGTACTGGACCCGCGGGTGCAAAAGCTGATAAGGACCTATCTGGAGGTGTTCGGAGAACTACCCCCTCCAGCCTCATGCGACAAGCTGGTACAGATGGACCTCAAGCTGAAACCCGAGTTCGTGGGTCACAAGATCCGGAGGAGACCCTATCCAGCTCCTAAAGAGCAGGCCGACGAGATTGAGCGACAGATACAAGAATGTATCGACGCTGGCCTAGTCCTGGAGTACAAGGACGGGGACTACCCCCTACACTGCAGCCCCTGTTTCCTGGTGGCTAAACCTGGGTCTACAGCCAAACGGCTGGTAGTGGACTATGGAGAGCTGAACAAGAAGACGTTGAACCACTCAGGGTCCATTCCCAATATGGAGTCTACCCTGGAGAAGATAGCCTCCTGTCGCTACAAGACCAAGATGGACAAGCGAAGTGGATTCTGGCAAGTGGACCTGACGCCCAACGCGCAGGAACTACTGGCCTTCATCACCCCTCAGGGGAGGGTATTCAAGTGGAAGGTCATGCCATTCGGCGTGGCTAACGCCCCCGCTCTGTTTCAAGAGCTGATGAACAAGATCTTGTCCATCCTACGAAGGAGACCTAAGGTGCAGGAGCTCATATGCCGTGGGGCCCAGATGGAGGCTCACATCGACGATGTATGCCTCGGGACCAATACCCAGGAGGATCACCTAATCCTCTTGGGTGAGTTCTTTGCGGTCTGCCAGGAGAACCACACACGACTCAAGCTGGAGAAGTGTGAGTTCATGCAGGAGACCATGCAGTACCTGGGGTTTCACGTTGGCTATGGGTGGTGGACCCCAGCGGCCTCTAAGGCCAAACCCCTGATGGATGCCAAGGTACGACACGAAGACCCCAAGAAAGGACTTCATGATGTACGCAGTTTCATTGGGGCGTGCAACTTCTATCGCCGCCACATCAAAAACTTCACCTACACCAGCGCAGTACTGACTGACTTGATCAAGAAGAGTACTACTTGGCGCTGGGGCCCACAAGAGCAACAAGCGTTTGACGAGCTCAAAGACAAGGTAGCCAACGCTAAGTGCTTGGGCGTGCCTAGGGCACAAGGGGAGATTATCCTGGTGACCGACGCCAGCAATGTGGGCGGTGGTGGAACGTTGTTCCAATGGCAAGCACTAGAGAAGGAGGAGTTCGACTCGGCCATTTCCCAATGGGGGACGGAAGGTCTCAACCGAGATGGAACCCTCAAGCACAGCTACCCTGACGACAAGTGGGTCCTAGTACCTCTGGGCCACTGGAACTGGAAGTGGAACCAGGCCAGAGGGAACTATTCCACCTATGAGCAGGAACTGCTCGCGGGTATGCCGGTGCTATCCTCACAAGCACGACTGTTGGGGAGTAACCCTGTGGTCTGGCTATGCGACCAAGAACCGGTCCGCAGTTTCCAGAAGGGCCCCCCACCTGAGAAGGCCAAGCTACGTCGCTGGTGGACCTACCTCAGTCAACTACGGCTGACGGTACACCATATCCAGGGAGTGAAGAACGAGTGTGCCGACTACATCAGCCGCAACAACTTCGACGCCATGATTGGTGCCCGGTCTGAAGCGCTAGCTAAGGAAGCGTTCAGCCGTATGGACGTACACCTGGACCTGAACATGACCATGATACGCCCCCTGGATGGACTCCAACAATCGGAGTACCTACAGGAGTTTGGGGATATCTACCGGCGCCTGGAGAAACGTCTTGAACCCCTCCTGGTCAACCAAGACCAGTGGAAGCGGGATAAGAGCTACCTCTGGCACGAGGACCGCATCGTGGTGCCTAGTGACCGAGTCCCAGCGCTGCTGAAGTGGACCCATGAGTCCAGTGGTCATGTGGGTGCTGACCGTACCCTGAGGCTGTTCAAGCAGTGGTTCCACACTACGTGGACTGACGACCAGCTGCGGAAGACGCTCCTGCCTATCGTGGACAAGTGCCCGTGCAGGTCCTGTAAACCAGGGGATATCAGGGACAGAGGTCTCTACTCGACCCTGCCCATCCCTCACTGTGCTAACAGTGTTCTATACGTGGACTACACGGAGATGCCGAAGTTCGGGGGCTATGACTTCGCCCTCGTGGTAACCTGTGGGTTGACCAGGTTTACCAGGGTGTTCCCATGTACCAAGCACATTACCGGAGAGGAGACTATCAAGATACTCCTGGAGGAGTGGTTTTGTGTCTATGGGGCGCCCAAGGAGATCAACTCCGATGAGGACGTACGAGTACGCTCAGATACTGGCTGGTACAAGAGGGTCCTGAGGTCCCTCAATGTCCAGGTGTCTACGGGGATTCCCTACTCTCACACGAGCAACCCCCTATGTGAGTGACAGATTCGTGTCCTGAAGGAGAACGTCAGGATATGGTGCAAAACTGAACGCACCAGAGACTGGGTGAGACTACTCCCCGTCATATCCTTGATGATGAACTCCCAAGAGAGTTCAGCTACTGGCTACTCGCCACATGAGCTATTCATGGGGCGCCCGGCATGGTTCCTACATGCCCCCTATCCAGAGGACACCCATTCTTCTGTGGGTGAATGGGTCCAAGAGCAACAAGCGAAGGTGGACAAGGCCAAGGCTATGCTCCAGAGAGTGAGGGAGCGTCAGTGGAACAAGAAGAACAAGCACCGTGTACCGGCCACCTACCAAGAAGGGGACTGGGTGCTGGTGCACCACAGTCGACTACCCGCCTGGCCACGCTCTACCAGCGATGACCCATACTTCGGGCCGTACAAGATCCTATCTGTGGATGGACACCGTATCACCGTGCGGTGTTCTCCCCGTCTAGGGGGGACCCTGGTGTGCGCCGCTCAACACCTGAAGCGCTACCATGATCCTGAAGACCTCTGTGGGGAGGAGTGGGAGCTGAACGACGAGGAAATCGCCGCTCTGGACCTACAAGGGGCTGCCAGCCCTATGGAAGTTGAAGGTGAACTCCCCGACATGAACGCCGAGGAGATGGCTAAGGAGGGCTTCTACCTGGTGAAGTCTGTCCTACGCCACCGCTATCGCCAGGGTTGGCGCTTCCTCACCCTCTGGGAAGGGTTTGGAGTCGAAGAGGCCACCTGGGAGCCCTTCTCTGCATTTGTTCTACCTGAGGGACGCCTAAACTCAGTTCTGGTTGACTACTTGTCCCAGAACAACCTTGGTGAGTTGTTGAGGCTTGCTGAGATGCTTGCCTCCAAGAATAAAGCTAGGGACTGAACCTTACCCTTACCTGCCAAAGCGTATGTGTGAGTGTGCTAGTCCTAAGGTCCTGAGAGCAAGCCGCAGAAGTGGTGTCCTAATTATACCCAAGTCTGCGCCCTTGCTGAACCTGGAGGGTTGGCTTATTGATGCCACGGGGTACGCCCCGGGTCTCCCCTCCCCTATGCGCCCAATTTCTGTGCTGGCGCAAAACCTTGGGGGAATACCCAGAGTGTTAATCCAGGTATTGTTTTCCCTACCTACCTGTCTACTACAGGGAGGGGTGGCCAAAAGCTATGAAGGCATGCAAAACGCCTGTTTGCTATGTGGCCAAAAACACTAGCCTAACCCACTGTCACAGCCCACCAACCCAGCTAAAATTGCAGGAAAAGGGTGGGACAGTGACACGCCCCCTACAGGTCCTACACACCCTACAGTGGCACCATCCTGGTGGGCGAGCGCTGGGCAACTGGCTCTAGCCCCCACGCAGGACTACCACTCCTACACGCACACTCTACTTGGCGTTGCGAAGAGGAAGTTCTCGAGGGTCCTAGCGACCCACCTGTGAAATGACAAGAGAACACAGCGCTACTAAGCAACTGTGGCCTCACAGGGGACGCCACAACGCGTTTCCCCTGCAAGGGCTTGGAGGGAAGGAGTGCTCTCGTGTGCAAGGCGCAGATGTCGATGAAGTCGGACTCCCTGCTCTGCCACAGGCGGAGCGGAGTTACTTGTTTGTGTGATCTGCGCCCCTGTTTAGCAGGGCATAAAAAAATGCTGCTGCACCACTCACCCTACCTGCCCACCTGTAAAACAAAGGCAAATGAAAGGGCGTTTGCGGCGGAGGAACCAAGGCACACTCCAGGTATTATACCCTTCTCAGTGTGCCCTATAATACGCTGTCCGCAAACACGCTGCATGGAGCAGCTACCCTTATCAAGCAAGCAAGCGTTAAGGGACTCCTCAGGTTCTCTTAAAGAACGTACCGAGGAGCCCCTGGGTAGCCTAAACAAGGTTTACCGTGCGCACTTCGCGTGGCCTACCCTTTAATGCGTGTGTGCATGCACGACTATGCACGATCACGTGGGCAAACCTGCCCATCTCCACAACAATCTTGACTCCACCAGGGGGTGGCCCCGCCTGGGCGTACCTACCTTACCTACCGCTGGGAAGTGAAGCAAGGAGAGAAAACAAAAGGGGCGCACGCGAAGAACGTTGCTATGCACTTGGGTGTATGACTAATCACCCTGATCTGACAGCTAATCATCTGCAATCTTTCTAATCAATCCCTCTACCGCGTTCTATCTTGGTTATCGTTGTTAACGCTGCTACACGACTCGGTCACGGAGACTCGAGACGAGCAATGTGTATGCGGCATGCAAGACGAGCATACCTGTAGTTTATACCTGATTCATTGAAGTCTTTTCAATTGATTTTCGAATTCTTGAATTTTTGAAGCTTCTATTAGTGTGGGTGGAATCTGTATGTTTGTTTATTAATGTGTGTCTCGTCATTTTCAAGACTACGTGATACATACGTTTATAATTCCATTATTTTTCCATTTTCCGGCGCTTCGCTAGGAGCCGCTCCTGCGCGGCGCCATTTTATGCGTATGAATTTCTGGACTTAAAAAATACAGAGATGACTATAATTTCTATAAAAATGTGCCTTTGATGCACAATTGGATTCTGCTCAGGTGTGTCGTTTCAGAAAAATTCTGCGCCGTCATTTGACGGATTTTGGTGTCGTCGCTTCGTTTTTGCGTGGATTCGTCCATAATTCTCCCATTCCTGCCTCTGCAGATACCCACGCGCAGCCTCGCTGAGTAGGCCGTGTTCAGGCCGAAACGCAGGTGCCTGGAGAGACTGAGCAGAACCAAGACCCCACCAAGGGGCAAATTAATTTCTTTTCGACTCCCTACGCCCTAAGACAGGTCACAGGTCGCCAGCAGGTTTACGAGAACCCATGCGAGTGTGTATAATGTGTCTTGCGTTTGGGTTGTGTCGACGCTGCGTCTTGGAGGAAGGGATGCATATGCACATGTTTGGCATGCTCCCAATCTAACCCAACCAAGCCACAAGAGCCCCGGCAGCGCCAAGAGCGCTGAGACTTCTGTAGGAAACTGTACAATCAGAGCAGCAAAAGGACGCCAGCCATGGTGAGCGCCCATTTTTCAGTGTGAGGGAAACTGTAGGTATTTTAAAGTAGATGTGGAAACCAAGGAAAGGCCAAGAAAAATTCCCTTTTTCCTAAAATGCGACAGTGGTGGCCACCACAGCACAAGGGGGGAGTAAGAAAAAGTGCTTTTCCATTGCTTTGGGACATACTCTAGTTGTATTAGAGATGCACTGAGCATCCATGCATTTTTATCTTAGTATTGGTCCAGCCAAAAGTGGTGATAACACATTTGGACCTATGGAACCAAACACCCAATCAGGATATGGAGTGGACCCCTTAATCCCCTTTCAATCAGAAGTAAAACATCTTTTCCTGAGTTGACTGAGCACTGACATACCTAAGGTAGAGCCTATGAATTTATCTATGTTTTTCCTTGAATACTTATCTGCCCTAGTGGTATGCACCATAGGGGGTTAGGCACCTCTTTTTGAGAGGTCCTGGGTTCAATTCCCGGTCAGCCTAACTAAGTAGGAAGATCCCAACTAAGTAGGAAGATCCCATGTGACATGGCAGTGACCTCATCGCCACATACCATGCCACCTCAGCACATATGGGAGCCAAAACAAAGAGTGCACATCTCCTAAGATGGCACTATGGAGAGAGAGTGATCCTGAGGCAGTTTTCTAACTCTTTTCCCAAAACATTTCAGCTATCTCTGTGAATATGCATTCATTTGTATCCTGAGTTGCAGTTTCTGTGAATATCTAATCATCTTTCACTGTTTACACTGCAGCCCTTCATGCTTTGATCCTGAATTACCTTCTCCTTGCATACTATTGGCTTGGGCTATCCTGGATTGAGTTGGCTTTACTGTATTTCAACAAACAAAAGCTTTTCATCATCCAAAACCAGCAGCAGGACACCCTACAGCAACAACAAGCAGCAGGAGAAGCAAAAACACAGTGCTGAAAACACTATAAACTTTTCTGGGGGGAGCGGGGGGGGGGGGGGGGGCGCTCCGCCGCCCCCCGCCCCCCCGCCCCGTCGGGCGTCGGCCTGCCATCCGTTGTCTCCGGCGCGCCCCTCCGGGGTATACTCGTGCCGTGGGGGTTGCCGGGCGGCCGCGGGCGTCGGGCGCGGCCCGGTCGGCCGCCGATCGGTCAGTGCGGCGGGGGGGGGAGGGAGGGGGGGGGAACCCCCCCGCCCTGGTTCGCGCCCGCGCCTTCCCCAGGCCGGCCTCTGAAGGGGCCGCTCCGTTTGCGCCGTCCTGGGCGCGGCCGGTCCGCCGTCAGTCGGCAGCGGGCAGGGCGGGAGCGTGCGGGCAGTTCACCGGGGGCGCTTGCTGCGGCCGCGGTGCCCCCTCAACCCGGATGTAGCGGCCTCTTCAGGGGGGGTGCGGGGCCGCCGTCTATTCGGTCTGCCTCCGTCCGCTCTTGGGCCTGAGGGGGAGGGGGGGGGGGATGGGGGGGGCCCTCTGGTCCCCTGGTGCCGCCCCCTGACGGCCGAGGGGGGGCGGTCTGGCGGTCCCGGCCCCGGGGGCCAGCCGTCGGCTGGGGGGTCGCACTCTTCCCGCCCCCCTCTACCTAGAGCCGGACCCTCGTGCAGGCCCTCGCTGAGGTCCCTTGTCCCCCCCGCCGTCGCCGCGCGGCGCTGGCCGGCCGGGGGCGGCCGTGAGGGTTCGCGGTCAGCGGTTTAGCGGGCTGCGGGGCAGTAGGTTCCCCCCCGCGCTCGTTGCCTCCGCCCTCCCTCCCGCGGGAGGTGGCGCGCGCTCCTCCGCCACGCCGTATCGTGGTTGGTGGTGATTGTATTATTTCCTCGGAATCCATTTCAGAAAAATGAACAATCCAAAAATATTTGACTATTTATGGAAGCACTTTTCCTTTATAGGAAACCAAGATCACACAGGATCAATGTTTTACCACCAAAAGGTAGCTGGGGTGCGAGTGTTTGCCCACATCCAAAACTTCGCACTGAGTGCACGGCATTTCCCCCTGTGTGCACGAGGCACAAAGACTGTAGCCCAAAAAAGACGTGAGCTCGCCGTCGGTTTCTCATCATACTTCTGTTGCCAACCGTCCGTTGCATTTCTCACGTGTTGCCAAGACAAAGAGCCACGGGCCAAGGGCAAAACTCCGATTGGGCAATGGGACGCCGGGGCCAGAGGGAGGGAGACAAGGCGATGTCAAACAGACCCATCGGCGCTCGCGGTGTGACCGCGCCGGAACGGGCAGCGCGAGCCCAGCGGGCCCTGCCACAGGGCACCGCCGGGGGGGCCCGCGGGGGCTCAGGTACCGGGCAAGAGGCTTTGGTTCGACCCCCACAGGCTAGCATGCACTGCTGCACACACGGTGTGTTCACCCGACGGCCGCCTCAAAACAGAAAAGCTGTAAGCAGGGGTCAAGAAAACCGAAGTTTCTTGCGAAACTTGGGGTCTAAAAGGGGATCGGGCTGGAATCGCGATTTGGACCTGCGAGATGGTCCGGGGCAGCAAAGGAGGCCGGGGGAGGCAGCACGGACTGGGCCCAAATCAAGGACTCGAACACGCTCCAGTGCAGCATCACCCCGACAGATATATAACACGCATGATTGGTTTGGCTGGTTCCCTTGATCCCGCGCTCCTCCCGACACAGGCAGTGTACAAAGTCAAACAATCATCTGACAGGCGGGGGCGCGCGGCCACACTGCCGTACTGCACACTTTTGGGGGGGGGGGGGGGGGCTCAGACCAAGATGAGCTGGCGTAGGCCACTCACTTCACAGTACTCGAGATAACCTCTCGGGATCAAGGGTCAGAGCTGTCCAGTGCTACGGTGACCCCACAATGGCCGTGGTAGTGGATCTGACACGCAGTGAGGATTAGCTGAGTCTGAAACCACACCGCCGTACTGCAAAGAGGGCAGTGGGGGCAAACTTGGGTTTCTGGGGAACCCCGGGTTTCACATCCGCATGTGACAGCCCCCCCAACACCCCCTCTCCTGCGAGAACGGCGGTACCAGCGCCGAAAACACGGAGACAGCACCTCCTGCTGCTCTGGCAGGGGCGCCGTTTCCGCGCGCTTTGAGAGGACATGGGGGCAGCGATAGCAACGCACCGCAAGTGGGGCCGACATCTGCGCAAGGGCGGGGCCATAAGTGGCAGCACAGCAACCCCCTCCCCCTCCCCCTCCCCCTCCCCGCCACTTGCGAGAACACCGATACAAGGCACTGAAAACGACGGGAAAAACACTTGCCGCCATTCTGACAAGGGTGTTTCCGTCGGCGCGCGCCCGCACAGAAGACTCAAGTGGCAGCACTACCCCAGCGCCCGGGCTGCACGCCTGGACAGGCCTGGGGCAACAAGCGGCAGGATCCCCAAAGTCACCCCCCGCTCCGGATCACGGACCGCCACAGATTTTGGGGGGGGGGGGGGGGCAATCAATTCACCATACGCTGAAGTACCCGGAAACAACATGCACCAGAGGCCACTCAGTAATGCCCGCCCCTGGCACCACCAGAACTCAGTAGGAACGTGCTGCGTCCGGTGTGTGGCTCAATAGGACCCTGCTCCATGTGATGGTGTCTGAGCCGGCAGACGCTAGTGGCAAGCCTGCCCCACACCCCCACCACAAAAATGGACCCGTTCTTATGCCCATCCCTCTGCTATGGAAACGGAGCCCCCCTCCCCAGTGGCAGAGTCAATTAGCAACGTTCAACTTGCATCCCAGGCCTGCTTTCAGCAGTTCAAGCCAAACCGAAACTGCGAACTTGCTGCCGACACAAAACCGAACATGGCAAATAAGGCCCCAACGTGAGGCCGCCCCTTCCGGAGTTTTGCTTAAGAGGGGGGGGGGGGGGTCTGGAACCCAAAAGTCCAAAAGTTTGTGTACCAAAAGTGGCCCAAATCAATATTTCCCTTTGCAAAATTTCATTGTTTCCCACCGTGAAAATTTTTTGTGTGTGTTCCGGCGCCGGGCGTGTGCAGCAGCCCCCCGCAGGGCCCGCACTCACATGCGCATGGACAGTGGGTCCAGAGCGATGCACCGCCCCTCTCTTGGGCCCTGTGGTTCCACACGGGTCAGGGATGTCCCCAGGGAGGACACCGCAGGGGGCAAGACTTGGGTGTCGACCGTCACGCTTTTCCCTACCTCCCCCCCCCCCCCCCTGTCCAGCCCCCCCCCCCAGGGTACACGGTTCCCCCCCACCCCGGGGGGGGAACCGTCACCAAGTGACGGTTCCCCCCCTCGGGGGGGGGGGGGGCGTGCACAACTCCCGACCAGCCAATTCTAGTATAACCCAACTAAAAATTTTCTTCAGCGTCTTCGGCGCCTGCGATTTCCTATTGATTTCTTATTGTTCATGGGCCAAGTGACGGTTCCCCCCTTGGGGGGGGGGATGTGCACGGCGGGGGGGGGGTGGACACGGGGGGGGGAGGTACGATGAAGACAGCACAACAGAGCGCACAGTGGGACTCGTTGACGATGCACCGCCGGAATCCGCGGTGCGGAAATTGACGGAAGTACCGCCAAGTGTTGCTTGGATGAGGGGCTGAAGGGGGGTCAGAATCTGAGTACCCCTGCGTATGGGACCACAGCAAATACTGCGGTCCCCGTGCCCATCGGGGGGAACAGTTCCAGAATGGCCTGCTTTTCGCACAGCGCACGGTGCGCCCCCTACAACTCAGGTCCGGGGGGGAAGGGCTCCAAAGGGCGGGGGTGTTACGGCGTTTAGCCGTTCTAATACATGCCCCCCCCCCGCCCCACTTTTTGGGGGGCTCTAATACCCCCTTCCCTCCCCTTCTGCATTTGAACGTGCTCCCAAGGCACGAGATGCAACGTGCTATTGGGTAGGGGGTCGCAGGATCCTGAAGGGAGAGCCAGCGGGGGGCGGCTCGCGAAAGGCGGGGGGGGGAGAGCGCGGAAACGGGAGGAGATGCCGGCGGCAGGAGGCGGGGGAGCAGCGCGGGCCGCCCGGTGCCTCAGGCGCCGCGCCGGGATGCCGCCTGGGGCACCGAAAGTGGCGGCAACTTCCGTTCCGACCGAAGGACGGCACTCAACAGCAAGTAACTGCAGTTTTCGTCCCGTTTTCCGGGAATCGAGAGGAATCAACGGAGGAAAGCCCGAGAAGAATCGCGAAGGCGGGGCCGGAGGGCTCCAGGGCCTCTCCGGACCGCCGGGGGGGCGGGCGTACAAATTGGGTCCGAGCCAAGACCAAGGACGGGGAGAGAGAGAGAGAGAGGCTGAGGTGCTAGACCTGAGTGGGCGGCGTTGTGCGGACGGTCCCCCCACCCCCCCACCCCCAAAGCCCCTGCGGCCCTGTGACGCAGTGGCGTGACTGCAGCAGGCCCGGGGGGGGGGGGGGCATTGCTCAGACCAGGGCACAACCCGTGCCTCACCCCTGCCAGGCAGGCGCCGTTGAACTGAAAGAAAAACACAATCGGGCCGTCCAGGGGCCAATTCTTTAGTGGGGCACACACGTGGACGGCCCTTGACGGCGGTTGGAGCGTGACCGACGGCGGTTGGGGCGTAGCCGACGGCGGTTGGAGCGTAACCGACGGCGGTTGGAGCGTAACCAACGGCGGTTGGAGCGTAACCGACGGCACAACCTTCTAATGCACGCCCAATCGACCCCCCTCCCCATTGTCAGCATCATCGCACACGCAATGGTCAGGCGCGGCGACCTGACTCACCGCAACGTTCGGGCGCGAATGAGTGATGGGGCGCCGCCCCGTTCCGCGCGCGCCACGTGCCCACCACATGCGACCTCACGTGCACTTTCTGAGTGTCTATTTTTTTTCGTGTCTATTTTTTTTCGATGCCTTTCTTTGCCATGCCTGCCCGGCCTAATGGCCCTGCATTGTTGATGTCGCAAACACCACACGAGGGTTACCCCCCCAGGGGTCACGGCGATCGACTTTTCTTCGACAACAGCCTACTCGTCGCTTTCCGCCCTGTGTTCACAATAACGGATTTCATACTCCCATGATCAACTGCGATCAAATTTCAACTCAAACACTCCCTGTACCAACTTTTCTTGCCCCTGGATCATTACATTTTCTGGAGACTGGCTGTTACGGCCTCCCCAGACGAATTGTACGACATGATGGCAGATGCAAGCGACGTCCAACATGAACGCCCATCTCAGGACGAACAAGCAAACCACTTGGAAATGTCCACGGACAGCACCTGCAGCGAAAGCCTACTCAAGTTCCACCGGAACTGTGAGAATAGATCTATTGATTTCTGCATGGGAAAGCACGAAGAAATGAAAAGAGACTTCCAACCTATATGGATCATTATGGCATTCGCCGGGGTACAGAAAATCGGGTTCCACCACTACCACATGGGTATAGTGCTGCTCCCGAAAGAGTACAAAGGCTACATGTTCCAAGAAGCCCTAGCACAGTGCGCCTTTCGACACTTCCACCCAATCCTGGAGGCACAAAACCATTCCTTTCGCGACGACGAGTCACTGCCCCCACTGGAAGGCACAGAGGAAATGGATTTCGAATACTGAAAGGCTCATGCCTGGTACTGATGGCAGGTCAAGACCATCAACTCCTCAAAGGGCTCACCACAGGAAGCCCAGACACCTCCCTCCTTCCTCCTCACACCCCTCAATAGAGCTGCCTCAGCAGCCACCAAGCAACAGCAAGGGACGGCCCGCATCGACACCACCGCCCCTCGCGACACGCTTCTGCCCACCCCAGACGGGAGAACCGAATGCAGCGGCCCTCCCGAAAGCGCGAAGTCCAATTCGGCTCCTGTGCCAGTGGTTGCTCTGCGGCACGGAGACATTGGCACCGCCTTCCCTCACCTCGCTGCATCAGCTATTTGCTTTCTATTGCCAATCGATGTCCCACAGCCGAATGAGTGCACGGGACTTCATCCGCGCTAATGCCACACCCAATGACGAAGCGCTCATGACATACGAATCAGAGCAAATCTGCGCCTACGCCGACTTGGAAAATGCAGACTTCATTCTACAGTCTAAAAGATACATCCACAGTGGTTTGGACCCGAGCACGCCCTCCATGCTGCTGAACTCCGCTCAAAAGCTGGACTCAGTGGAAAATGCTACAGGGGTATTCAAAGGAGAAAAGCCATACATTGTCATAGCAACAGAGCTCATCAACTTGGACGACGCCATCACACCAGGTGAGCACCTAATTCGCATGCTGCCCACCCTTGGAACGCTAGCGTACGTGGTGTTCGATCTCGAACCAAAGCAACTAGTATATGATGGTTTGAAGCTAGCAGAGAAGCTGCCCTGGAATCAGGACACGATACTTCTCACCGACGGAAAAATCAGCTCCGTCGCCACGGGATTAAACAAGCAATGGTTTGCATGGGTCCTATTCTCCACACACATCAGCAGGCACTCCAACCGTCAACCCCGCTTCAAGTCACTGGGACTACAAACGCCAGGCAGAAGCCCGAACGACCAGCTCTTCCAAGAACCAGAAATGCCGGAAGATCTCTATGCAATTCACGCACATAAGTCGTGGATTGAGTCGGCGTATGATCTGCTCAAACTCAACAAGCACACCGCCTGTGAAAGTTCTGGGAAAGATGCAAAAGACACACGCCTCTTCTTCGCCAACGTGGACTCTATGATACTGAATGAGGTAGTGGACAAGTTCGGATCGCAGCCACACTTTGCAATAATGTCTATTCCATGGCTGGAGGCTGATGATTTGGGGAAAATGCACCAGGTATTGGAAATCTTTACCACCAAGGACAAACGTAAACAATTGGGTCCACATCTGTTTGCCACTATAATTGCTCCCTTCTGGGAAGATGGTTCCTGCCTCAAACCAGACTCCGGTATCATGCTGCAGTACCTCAACGCTTCAAAGTTGCGCATGGGTGTTACCACCGACATGAAGAAAAAAGTGTGTGCGCAACTAAAATCATTTGAGAAGGCGGGTATCACTCTGAAGGAAGAACTGACTGGAGATCTGCTGAATGCGTATGACTCTGACGGAACAAGCTCCACAGTCACTGCCTCATGGTCGGCAATAACCACGGTGTATCTGATCGGGGTACCCGCCTATTGGAGAGAGATCCAGGTCAAGGAAGTGCTAGGCGGCAAGCACAAGCAAGAAATGGTGCTACACAGGTGAAAGTGCTGCCCTGGGTCGTTGTGGGTGCCGGAGGGCTCGGGGCCGGCAAGACCAGTGGGGCAGGCACGCGAGGAGTCTTCCTGGATGTTGTTATTGGGGGTAGAACCAGAGACACGGACACCAACGGAGGCGAGAGCAGCGACAACGGAAGCAAGGTCCATGCTGATTGTGGTCCGACAGAAAATCCCAGTCTATGAAGAAAATTGAGGGGAATTATTCTAAATACATCTGAGTGTCCAAAACTGTCTGAAAGAATTTAAATAATCCATTTATGTAAAAAGGTTTGGCCGATCTGGCCCGCGAGCGCGCGTCAGCGGCAAATGGCGATTCCAGCTAAAATAGCGGAACGCGGCGGATTTACGGGAAATGGACCGCGGAATCAAATCCGGCATATCAGAAATATATAGGAAATATCCTGTGACTGAGCTGCGAGGCGGCAATTCCGCCGAAGCAAGGAAAATGACCAAAATGTAGCCAATCTGGGCAGAATGTCTGAAAATCTGAGCAGATGGGGCTAGCCGCACTTACACTCCCCCTCCAAAAACACACTGGGGTGTGTCGCTACGTCAACGAAGAACGTAGTGCGGGTAAGTCCCAGAAAAACATAGAAATGTAGCCTCGATGAGGCGAAATCTGCTTGATCTGACCTGATTTGGGCTGAATTGGCACTGAATCAGGGTGGATGAACCTGAAATGAGACAGAATGAGAAGTGACGAACAGTCCTCCGTGCAGTAAAACATTAGGTCACGGGCTAAAAAGCATGTAAACGTATCGAGAATCGATACCAAACCATGCATTGGTTGAGAATGAGGTAGATTATTGATGGATTGAGTGGGGGGATCAAGAAATGGAGTGACATCTCAGCGCTCTGGCACAGTTTCGCTGTCGCGGGCACGCTACGGTGTCCTCGCCGAACTTTACATCGTGTTATCCCGCTTTTGTCGTTCTGAAAAGTACAGCATGTGGCTCAGATTTGGCGCATCTGGCGGATGATCACAAGATTCAGCAAAATGAGAATGAATTCGGGCAGAGATGAAGGGGATTAAGCAATCACAGTGCGGTTAAACAAATACACATGTAGTCTACAGACCCTAAGTGAACCACCGAAGGTAGAGATGTTCTTCTGTTCACGTAGATCTAAACAGATCTTCAAGGAATGAGAGGAGATGACAAGTAAATCAATCTAAATTGTCCTAATGTCAGCACATTCCCTAAGATGAAGGTGAAATGAAGCGGAATGTGTACAACTGAAACTACTAACACTTTCGTTTAGACTAAAGTTAATATATATTGTCGTTTATTCAGCTCAATTGTGCTTTCCGGCACGTTGGTTCGCGAGCATCCAACAGATTCCATCAAAATGTGGATCATGTGATGATGCATCATGATGGGACATGCTGACCCTGGATCCTTGGCATGTAACGCGCCGAAGGTTCACTGAAGGCGCTTTACTGACAGTATATAACTGAGAGACACCGAATTTACAGTGGCGGCGGTGTCAATCGACTTGGGCAAGGCCAATCTTTCGAATGAGTCCCACAAGACACTTGGATTCACCAATTTCGACATTTTCAGGTCGGATTGAGCTCACATTGGCGTGTGCCAAAAATACAACGAAGCTTACGGACTTCAGAGGTTGCTGTTAGAAGTCCCTAGAGCTCCTATCTAAAGGTTGTCTGAACAATTGACGTCTGGGTTTCGTACAACAGTGGCAGAATGATGGACAAACCTGAGAAATTCAAGGTAAATTTGAGGATCCTGGATCTGAATCTGGACTTTGGCGTCAGCATCACAGCAAATGAAGGTGAGATCTGAGTTCCTGGCATCGCATCTGGTGCAGCCAGTACTACAGGGGGTGCCTGTAGGGGTGCATGTCACCGGCCGGTGTTTTGATTATGTACATTTGCTTCCATCTGCACGAGTAGCCAAATTCCAAAGATGCACAGACCAACAGAGACAAGATTACGCCGAATCTGCCTGAATTAAGCCTGAGTTTGGTTTTTTCTGAACACGGCAGCACACTCCGTCAGCGTATCTACGCCTTGTCTGCCGAACGGAGACCAAAGAAAAGTTGATTGACGTCAAATTATCAAACATTCGCAGTTCTCCACATCATGACATAAACAGAAAAAATGAACAGTGGATTGAGCAGAATGTGGTAGGATGGCTTCCTCAATTCGGCCAAGCACGAATACATGTGACCACCAACCTGTCTGGCCTGGCCCTCGTACGGCTTGGGCGCTGCAAATCAGCGGCCGAACTCGAAGCTTGGTCCTCATTTGGCTCCTGGGCTGGCCTGACCGCAGGAGGGGGGATCGACGGATCAGCCCTGGAATGTGGCTGCTGAGGGCCGTAAAAGGCTGGATCTCGATTCACCACAGGTCGTTTTCCGTCGCTCTCCACTTGTCTGTCTGGTTTCGACAAACAATCTGTCAGGAGTACTCCAATTTCGGGGTGCTTCTTGAGGAAGTCAATGAACCCCTTGGTGTACCCATGGACAAAAGATTGGGCTGGTTCCCAGTTGTTGTGACTGGAATCAAAGCCCCTCCACTCACACAGAAATTCCCATTCGCCCGTGGCGTCACGTCTTGCTTCAACAATCCTCTTGAGTTCGTACTTTCCCCCTTCGATTACCCGATCGGACAAGTGTTTTGCAGTCCAAAAAAGGGGTTTAACCCGATCCTTGGGGGAGGGGATCTCTCTCTTGAGGCGATCGCCCGAAACGTCAATTTCCCTGCTGACATCCACACGAATCCTCCACCTGTTCTCACCAAGACGCGCTGTAACAGCGAATGGCCCCTCCCACAAGGGAAGAAGCTTGTCATCTCCGTCCAGGGTGGTTTCGGATTTTCGAAGCCAAACTCGATCATCGACTTCAAAATTGTGGGGGTTTTTTCGACCTTGATTCTGGACCCAAAGCCAGGCAGCTTGATGCTTCTCGATTAATTTCGACACAGATTTATCTGCTCGTTGGACTTCGTCCAAAAACAGCGAAGCATCCTTACAGGGGCGAGGATTATTCAACGGCATGTTCCACCAACACTTCTTTCGTCCAAAGACAATTTCATTTGGAGAAAGGCCATGATACAAAGGCGTGTTGTGGTAACGGCGAAGCAATGCGAAGAGAACTTCCATCCAATGGAAATCCTTTTCACTCGCGAGCTCCTTACGAAGCATATTTATAATTGAGCGGCCGGCTCTTTCACCAGGCAGCGCTCGATGCGAGTGGATTTCACATCGGAGGTGGTGGATTCCAAGGCGAGCACACAATTCTCTCCACCATTCGGAGGTGTACTCTTTGCCTGAATCCGTGACCACCTCGGATGGGACGTCCCAGCCTCCCATCCAGGTCTGCGCGCACCACTTGGCGGCAGCCTTGCCAGTCATCGACTCAATGTTGCAAGGCAACACTTGAATGTAGCCGGAATGACGGCACTGAATGAGGAGCACACCATTGACTTTTTTGTTAGTCCAATGGCACTCTTCGTCATCGAGTTCACCGAGATAGAAGAAATCACTGGTGACTCTGTTAAAGAGGCGCTCCGGAATAGGATGAGGCCTCAGATGGCCGTGCTTCTTCGCGCTGGGGGGCGGCGAGACAGCACATTGGGCGCATCCGGCGGCTACTTTCATGCAGTGAGTATATAGCCGTGAGCCAAACAACCTATGTTTAATCATCGACCAAGGTCGACGGCCATGTGCGTGGGGGGACTCCCATTTATGCCACCAGTTTAACACTCGGGGGGCTAGGGCGTCTGGCACACACAATTTACCCTCCATCCACAGCTTCCCCCCATCCAACGAGTACTCAGCAAAAATCCCATCCTTGTGAGCATCTTTGGATTGGAGATTTCCAAAGACCTCTTTAAACATGGGATCCTGCAGGTAATCGGACGTCCAGTCACGGATTATCAGGGAATCTTTAGGCAGGGGTGGAGTTTTGGCCGGATCTCGACGCTTAATGCCCTCGATCAACCGAAATCGACTTACTTGTCGGGTATAGCCAAACCGTTTCACACTCCCTGAGGAGGGATCGGTGACTTTTTCCACGACTTTCAGCGTTTTGGTGCAGATCTCGTGAGCATGCGCCGGATCTGTGATGGCCGTGATGTCGTGACACGGCAATGCGTGCTGTTTAACAGCGCACTGCATGCATGCACGTCGAATGAGTTTCTTTTCTTCCTGATCCCATTCGATGATGACATGGCGGTCCTGCTCCGTACCATGGATGTTGGTACTTTGCAGCCCCTCTGAGGCGGGGTAAGCCCATCGGCTCAGAGCATCCGCTACCGTGTTGTGTTTTCCAGGCAAATACGACACATGGAGGTCAAACAGAGAGAGAAATTCGTGCCATCTGGCCCGTCGACCAGCTGGGCTCGCGACAGTATCAATGTGTTCGGTGGCCCAATACTCCAGAGATCGATGATCCGTCAGGACCTCGACTCGATTGGTGCCAACCCACGATTGGTACTTTTTTAGAGCGCAAATTATGGCATACGTTTCTTGCTCACGCGGCGACCATTGCATTTGGCGTGGGGCTAGCTTCCGAGACCAAAATGCAAGAGGGTAATGATCGCCGGTGGCTTCATCAACCTGTTCAAGGACAGCTCCGATCGCGTACCTAGAAGCGTCGGTTCTAATGTAGAAGGGTCGGTCAAATTGGGGCACATGCAACGTGTCGACTTCGCAGAGGGCCGCCTTCAAGTGATGGAAGGCCTCCTCGCACTCGTCAGTCCACTTGACACGAACCTTTGAACCTGCCTTGCCCGCATCTCTCCCTACCTTCAATAATTCAGTGAGGGGGGCAGCAAATTTGGCATAATTCGGCACAAAAGTGTGGTAAAAATTGCAACAACCCAGGAATCCTCTCAACTCCGTGATCGTCTCAGGGCGCTTCCACTTCTGAATAGCGACGAGCTTCCCTGGACTGGGTCGTCGAGTGCCATTCTCTAGGAGAGAACCACAAAATTCGACTGATTTTAAAAATAATTTTCCCTTCTTTGGCCCACAAATCAGCTGATTGGCGTCAAGAATATCCAAAACTTGGTTCAGCTGCTTCTCATGTAGGGCCACCAGCTCGGCTTCGGTCAGTCCCTCCCCCTCCGTCGCGATGATTATGTCATCTATGTACACACTCACGAAGGCACGAAGCTCTGGATGGGTTGTGAACAGCACATCCTCCATCATTCTTTGAAAAAATGAGGGGGCGTTCTTCAGCCCCATGGGCATGACGGTCCATTGGACTGGGCCACATGGCGTGCACATACAGGTAAGAGGTCTGCTGTCCTTCCTCAACGGCATTTGGTGAAAGCCGTGACGGAGATCCAGCACAGAGAACAAACGACCTCTTGCCCTCTTGGCGATTTCCTCCTCAATGAGGGGCAGGGGGTGTGAATCCGCCTTTGTTTCGGCGTTGAGATTGCGAAAATCAACCACCATTCGCCAACCATCAATGGTGTTCTGGTCTGCAGGCGGTGGCTTCGGGACTGTGAAGGGTGAACAACACCATTCGCTGGTCATACAACCCTCAAGCCAACCAAATTCCCTGAGATTTCTCTCGATGATTTTTCTGAGGATCTCATGTTTATGTCCATGATTTTCATAAGGGCGCTGTTTTTTTGCCTTGTACCCTTCACGAAGCTCGATGAAGGCTTCACCGAACTGTCCACGGACAGGGGGATCTTTGATCAACTTCCCTGAAAGGGTTGTGTCCTTCCGTTCGTCAAAAATCTTTTCTCTTGACTTGGAACACAATTCAGTGTCCACCTGATCGCCAGGAATTACTGTCGAAAAAACTTTGGCGACTTCTTCGGCTTTGGCAGGAAGAATCTTCTTACGGATGTCCCTAAACAGGTCCGTATCAACTGCCTCTTGAAGATAGGTGGGTCGTGTGTCGAAATCCCAGAGATTCTCTTCGTGATCCAGCTCCTCGAAGGGATCCATGAAAGCTTCCACAGGGGGTTTTTCATAAAAAACTCTGAATTTGCGGCGCGATTGGAGATTTTTCCTCGCCCGTGCACTGAAGATTCTTTTTGATGTCGACCGTATTGGGGAAGAGGGAGACGAGGCGGATCCATTGGACGTTGAATCACCTTGGGTATCTGACGGACAAAAATCAGAAAAAATAGATTCATCATCAGTACCACGCTCAACCTCAGATTCAGACCCAACACAGGAATCTGTACTAGAATCAGCAGAATTAGAGTCAGAAAGCTTTCCATCCACCAGGAATGCAAGCGAACTCCAGGACCGCTGTGGCAGGGGACCTGTGTCGTCCCTGGCATACAGCTTAATCTTCCTGGGAAGTTCGATGTAATCTACACAAATGTCCTGTAATTCCTGAAACCAAGGCTTGTCGTCCCACAAGGGCACAACCAAAATTGCCTGGGTTTTATCTTGCTTGATTTTGTGGATGACCTGCTGGATTAAGTGAAACGGAGGATTAATCCACAACTTCTTGTCCCATTTGTGGGTCCAAGCGTCGCTGAAGTGCTTATCAAAGCGCTTGTTCGTACGGTTAGCAAAGGCATCATACTGTGGCCAAAAGGAATGATGTTCATGAAAGTATTCACAAATTGCATCGCGCCATTTGTCGACAACTCTGTAGGATGAAGAGTGCCAGCGCGAAGGGCGTCGTGGCTGGGAGTCCCTACGAAGACATTCTAACTCTTGGGAGTAATCGGCACTCCCATTCACCTCTGCAATGGTGACATCTTCACCAAATTTTGGTGTCACTTTTTGCTTCAAAAATTCTTCTGCACTTTTAAACCCTGCGTGCAAAAAACGAAATTCAGGACGCTCCAAAGGACCTGACTCCAGCAAAAAACAACGACGATGACCTACGGGCGCTACCCTGTTCTTACGAAGCCAAGGATGGCCCAAATAAAGGTCATACTTTATGTCGGCACGATAGAAGTAGTCATCCTTAAGGACAACTTCTTCCACATTTTGCTCTTCCCAAAGGTCTTGAGCGACCAAATGAGTTGATATATAACAACCGCGTTGCCCACCTGCGAGAGAATGTCCAGAAACTCCCTCGAGGGTAACAGGATGAGGCGATTCAAACACGCAGTCGTCGGGTAAGAATGCATTGGATTGGAGATTTACCTCTGATCCATTGTCACACAAACAAGTGGCGAGGTGGAAATTCCCCTTGCAATCAGAGACCCACAGCTTTGTGACAAACTGACGAGCCCTGTGCTTGGACTGTACACCAACCTCGTCCACTACAACAGAAGGATCCGCTGCCGGATCCAGGGGAGAGGAGACAAGCGACCCTACATCAAGTAATGGTCGATCAGGAATCTGGGGATCATGCCTGAAATCGCCTGGGGAGGGGCGATTTTCGTGGCTCCCCTAGGCGTTCTGACCTCCAGCGGCTGCGTTAACATTGTGAACACAGCCTGATTCGTCGATCCACTCATCTTGGAACGGATCATCCGCTGGATTCAGGGCATTTTCGACGTAATCTCGATCCGCATCGGACACCTGATCTGCACCTGAGACCTGATCCACACGATGATTGCCCTTTCCGCGTCCACGGCCACGGCCGCCGGATGATGGGCCACCACCGTCGCCACGCCCTCTGCCCTTACCAGAGAAGGGGGTTCCCGAAGGATTTCCCTTACCTTTACCCTGTGATCCTGGAGCATTTCCTTTGTTTGTACCGGATTGAGGGGTTTGGCCTGGATTTCGATTTCCGCCTCCGGCGTTGACATTGGGACTTGTCTGGCCGTTTGGCTGTCCACCGGAGCCGGATGGAGTCCGATTCCCTTTGCCTTGGGACCCGCCAGGGCCTCCAGTATTTTTGTTCCCACCGGAGGGAGTCGAATTACCCTTTCCCCCCTTAGCACCATGCACCTGTGTGTCATTCCTGTCTGAATTCTGCGAATTACTGACATTTTCACCAATCACCTTGTGATCGTAAGCAGACCATCGGTGATTAGCAGTGGAATGCGTCTTAGCTCGGTTCGTAGAACCTAAAAGAAGGCAGATGCTACAATGATCCTGAACATTCCGGGTGTCATTCACCTTTTTGTTGCCCTTTTGGGCCCCATTTTGGGTGTTTTGCTGGGCATTCTTGTTTCCCCCAAGACCCTCATGGAAATTTTGATTGGCGGCGTCAGCGAGCCTCTCAACCTCTTCCCACAGTTCCTGCGGGGTAAACGAAAACACCCAGTTCCTGGCCTTCAGGCGATGGCCGTGGAAACTTACTCCCCTATTGAGGACTTGGACAAACAAGTCCCGATCCTCGTGTTCATTAAACTTGATTTTCCACGTGTTTTCAGTGAATTTCACCTTGGTAAACGACGTGGGGGAGCACTTTTGAAGTGCCTCCCTGACGGTAAACCCGTTGGCCGAGGCGTCAAAGCCATCGACTTCCGCCCACCAGGTCCTGACCTTTTCTTCGGATTGTTTATTCCGAAGGGTGGCGGCGGTTTCTGAGGGGATCTTGTCAAAAATCAGATTTTTCAGCTCGGCACTGGAAAATTTTTCGCCTGAATGTTCAGATTCTTCTACGAGATTCCAGAAGCGCTGTCTCTTGTCTTGCACTTCGTGCAAGATCAATCGCGAGAACGAAGGAAAATTCTTCAACATCTGGTGGTAATGGTCCTCAGGCAGCCGGGATCCACGTACCTCCAACTGTTCCCACACCTCATCAAAGGTAAGGGGGGAACTTGAATCCTCACGATCAGTCCAGGTCCTGAGCCAAGTGTTGGCCGGCGCCCCCTCAAGGCAGTCCAGGAGGGCCATCAGGAACTGATCATCCTGGAGCTTTTGAGTCTTAACCCACAGTTTAAATTCCCGTTGGAACTGAGGCCAACGTCTGGGGTTCCCATTATACTTCGGTTGCTTGGCAACCTGACGAAGTCGCAATGAAGTAGGATTTAGGAGTGAATCCAGCCCAACACCGGCCGTAATGGCAGACACCTTGGCGGCATCATTAGCCACACCAGCTCCGGCGAGGGTCTGGGCGAGCAACATCTGGGCAATTGCATTGGAATCAACAGCAGGAAGGGTAGTACGGGAGGCAGTTCGTTTGGCATTCTGCACCTCAGTCCTAGCCTTCGCCGATCTACTCTGAGATCGAGAGATTGTAACCCTTTCCTTTAGCTTAGTCCTGCTGATCCTTGCGTCGGTGGTCTTAGAGTCCACCGAAGGAGCAATCGAAAAAATTTCTGTCGCCTCCTCCGACGGTTCTGTTGTTTGTTCCACCGATGATGCGCCCTCAGACCTCATGTGGGTCTTGAAAAGATCTTTAATTCCCAGCGTCTGAATGATGAGTTGCATTTGATCTTTGAGCAATTGAAGCTCAGTATCTCGCTGTAATCTGCAAGAGCAGTCGGCAGGACAGTACATACCGTGTCCTGAAGGGCCTGAGCAGGCTGTCGGACCGCTAATCTCAGTGGTTCGCAGCCAGGAGTCCACTTGGGGAGCTCCTTCAGTCCTAATTTCCAGGCTTGCCTGCCTAGCTGCCTCTAAAATTCCTTCCTCAACCGCGGCGGCTAGATCGTCGCGGATGGACACAGAGGGATGAGGGGCGGAGGGCCCGGCAACAGGTGCCTTGGTCTTCTCCTTCGGGAAGGGGCTTGCCTCCCAGATCTGCAAGAAAATGGCAAAAGATTCATCTTCTTGAGAACACCACCACATCCTGGTATTAATTTCTTCTTGAAGGAGGAAAAAATATTCGAATAAAAAATCAGAGGCGATTCTTTCTTGTCCTATCAGCTTAGACGTGGCTAATAGACAAAGGGCCTCAAGCGCCTCAAGGTTACGGGTCACTTCTGAAGACAAATGGTTGTCCCATTGTGCCCATGAGGCTGGTCGATTATAGGTAGGTACCTCACCTGGACCACCCATCTCAATGTCGTCAATGTCGGCGTCAATGGTCTCAAAATGTGGACATTGGTAGGGAGTATTGGTACCTGCCAAGTCCGTAAGCTCCACCGGAGCGTTGCCATTAGCGTAAGCTGGGAGATTCCAGCTGCTTGATGGCCAATTTCGACTGGGATCTTGATTGTAATCTGGGCCTCCACAGCTGCTGATTTGTGCCCTTCTTGGGCAATTTGGGCTTGCGCAAGGCATTCCTCTCAAGGCCTCGTTCGCACAGCACCACGGCAGCGTAATCGTTACGTCTCCGGAGGTGGCGGAGTCTACGGGGCCGTACTGAGGGGCTAGCTGTGGTTGGGACACCAAAGGAACAACATTCAGGTAGCCTCTGCTACCATGAAAGTGCTGCCCTGGGTCGTTGTGGGTGCCGGAGGGCTCGGGGCCGGCAAGACCAGTGGGGCAGGCACGCGAGGAGTCTTCCTGGATGTTGTTATTGGGGGTAGAACCAGAGACACGGACACCAACGAAGGCGAGAGCAGCGACAACGGAAGCAAGGTCCATGCTGATTGTGGTCCGACAGAAAATCCCAGTCTATGAAGAAAATTGAGGGGAATTATTCTAAATACATCTGAGTGTCCAAAACTGTCTGAAAGAATTTAAATAATCCATTTATGTAAAAAGGTTTGGCCGATCTGGCCCGCGAGCGCGCGTCAGCGGCAAATGGCGATTCCAGCTAAAATAGCGGAACGCGGCGGATTTACGGGAAATGGACCGCGGAATCAAATCCGGCATATCAGAAATATATAGGAAATATCCTGTGACTGAGCTGCGAGGCGGCAATTCCGCCGAAGCAAGGAAAATGACCAAAATGTAGCCAATCTGGGCAGAATGTCTGAAAATCTGAGCAGATGGGGCTAGCCGCACTTACAACAGGTCTGCATTTAACGCCGGTGAGTTGCACCTAGCCACTTGGAGAATTCAAACACCAACGGCAGACGATCTTATCGGAACCGTGTTCAAAGCCAAGGATGGCCGCAGGCACCTGACGGTTATCAGCAACGAGGATTTCCAGTCCAAAAAACGCATGGCCTGAGGGAAGTCGGCAGCGGCGGCTAGAACACCACAGCAGCAACCCAACACACCTGCTGTGAGTATCTCCTTCCCTAAGCGGAAAAGGGATGAGCCAGGAAAATGAATCCGACCCAACAAACTGCTCCCTTGAATAAGATAAGATTGCTCCCACCTGCATCCAAAACACGCCTAGCGGTGTTCAATGCCAATGGAATCTGCGCAGAAGTAACCTCTTCTGGTCAACGGAAACGACGCGTGGACTTCATCACAAAATTTTTAGTACAAAAAGAGGTCTCCGTCATGGGGATACTGGAGCACCACCTCAGTACGCCCGAAGATCTGATCCGTTTGCAGGAACACTTCAAAGCTTTCAACTTCCATTTTTATGCCCAACTCTCCCCACAGGGCAGAGGTGGTGCAAGCATTGCCTTCAGGCGGGACTGGTCCATGCCATCACTCCCAGAGCCCATCCCCATCCCTACACACCCTGAGCTGCAGTCAAGAATGATGTTGGTCAAGTTACTTTCCCCCTTCGGGGCCTGTTACCCAATATTGGTGGCCCACTTCCACCATGAGGCCAAACTGAGGCAAGCGCAATGGACAGCCCTACATCAATTTTTTGTCCACAGACAGGACAGGATTATACTATTGGCAGACCATAATTCATTCATCCTGCCCCACAGAGATGTTGCCTGCCCCCCACAATCCATTGATTCTGAGGTGACTGCAGCTAGAACAGTCGAGACCCAATTCCTAGCCACCAATGAACTGATGGACGCCTATCCATTTGTGCATGAAGCCAAATCGGTGTCGGCACATTTGGAAGGATGGACTTGGGGCTTCCCTGCGGCAACACCAAACAAACCACCGGCCGGGAAAAAACGCAAACACAGTCACACGACACAAGACACACCACAAGTAAAACCACCCCCAAAACACCACAGGACCACGGCGACGCCACCCGCCAACCACACACACGGCACAACAGTAAAGGACCGCAGAAGGCGCATCGATAGAATCCACTTCCCGACTGAACTCTCTGAGTATGTTACAGGATGCTATCCTCTATTCCTAGGCGCCTCCGACCACAAGTGTGTATTAATGACAATGGACCCACCGCCGCAATCGAACACTGCAAAGCGCACCCGCTGCCCGACAAATTTTTTGCATAATCAAGAACTGGTCGACACACTGAAAGCAGAGGTGATGGGGTTACGCTCAGAGGGCTTCTGTTGGTGGAAGGACGCACAGCAAATCATTATGCGCACTGCCATCGACTACGAGAAGCACCACAACCCCTCGGGTTTCACCAACATACAGGCACTCGTCATGGAGTGCTCCACTACACATATCTCGCCACTGGCATGGGATCATTTGAATGACCTGGGCTGCCACCCACCAGACCCCTCCTCTGCCTATTCTATGTTGGTGATGTTACAGGCTCAGTCAGAGGGTGAACAGGCCAGGGAACAGGTACAGCGACAACTGAAAGAAAGTCTTGACACAGCCAACACGGCAAAGGACAAGTCAAGAGCGCTTTGGAGACTCCTCCAACAACTCAAAATAAAACGAAAGCTCTCATGCTTGCGGACAACCACCGGCCAGTCCCTACACTCAGCTGACGCAATCGCCCACGACAGCACCAGCAAGCTGAAGTCTACCATGCAGGCCACTGGTGCCTCTGAGGATGCATGCCGGCAATATCTGCACCCCTTCTTTCATGGCAAAAACACACAGTCACTATTCCGCATGCTCACGAAACCGATAGATCTAGATCTGATTCAGGCAGCCCTATTGTCTTTGCATCCCACGTCTTCCCCAGGAGAAGACGGTTTTACGGCACAAGTGTACCGTTCCTTTCTGCATGAATTTGCGCCTGTCATGTTGCGTATTGTCACACAACTTTTGGTTGATGGCACACTGCCGCAGCAGTGGACCACAGCGCTACTCAATCCCATCCCCAAGGGCTCAGGTGTGCCCACAGCAGGTGATTTACGACCGCTGGTGCTCCAGAATGTGGCACTGAAATGGTTGGCAGCATCTATTTCTCTGCATCTCAAAGACCTCATCATCTATTTAACCCCACTTGAGCAAAAGGGCTTCATCCGCGGTAGATACATGTTTGATCATTTGTATGAATCTTTCGGCTCCTGGAGGCATTACCCAGAAGCAGCCTTTCTCCCTATAGACTTTTCCAAAGCTTTTGACAGCGTTACGCACACATATTGCTCTGTCTTCTTTCAAATGATGGGACTGCCACAGGGATATGTACCTGCGCTGCTTCATCTGTTTCAAGCACCAATCAAACTCCTCTTACCACAAGGAATCATGCATCTGCATGGATACTCCCCCACCTCAGGAGTCAGGCAGGGCTGCCCTCTCTCACCCATCTTGTTCTCGATGCTCATTTCACCAATAATTGCCCATTTGCGCTCACTGAACCACGACGTCCGCTCACTTCTGTATGCAGACAATTTACTGATTATTCTACCTTTTCCCCAGCATCTCTGTGTGAAATTGATTCATGGAGTTCTGCACGAGCTTGCTCTCTTCACCAGGATCACGGGGCTCAGGATCAATTTCGACAAGTCGGCAATTCTGTTGAAAGGCACCTGGAACCTGCATCACAAATCACTCATCAACTCTCTCCCGATTGCCATCAAACTATCCGCTAAATACCTTGGGGTACTGTTAGGCAACGCGACACCCGAAGAGTCATTTGCACCGGCACTGCAAAAGGCTCTCCACCGAGCGGTGCGCATGCAAGAATGGGGACTGACACTCCAGCAACGCATAGAACTACTCAAACAATGGATATTGCCTGTACTGACGGTACCAGCACGCGTCATCTTCCCCACAAAGGCGATCTGTGCCCAACTGGCGGACGTGTACCGCAGTGCACTCAAATTGAACCCGTGGGGCATCACTCTCCCCATCCTGGGGCTACCAGTATCGGAAGGGGGTTTCTCACTCATGCCCCCGAAATCTTTTTTGATGTGGCAACACGCCTCCATGTTTTTGCAGTACGTCAAAGAATCAGCGACAATTTCCAACATCCTAGCCGTTCCCTTCAAGCACTGGGCCCAGAGATACGGAGTGCACTGCACCTCGGCAACCCTTCCTTTCTTCAGCATGGGACCGGTTCCTTACAGCACCATGCCTACCATGGCCTATGCCGCCAAGGCATACTCAGTCACCATGAATTTGGCTTCGACCACTCTGCCAGCAATAGAACCGGCCCTGCTACCACTGTGGCACAATCGCTTGTTTGCGAAGTCGTCAGGCAGGACCTACTACTCCCCATCGCTGATTCGTAAAAATGTGCTATTTCTCAGGGACATCGTCCAGAGTCCGGAATTGTGCGAAGCACTACCACACACGTGGAAATCTGTGTATCGATTGCACAAGCGAAAGCTGTTATTACTGCGCAGTTCCCCCCCTGCAGTACATCATGTGCCAAGCTTTTGGTTCCATTGGCAATCCTCGGCTGTGTCCAGGGAGCTAGCCAAGCCGAACAATTTCTGCACCAGACAATCAAGGGACACGTGGAAGGCCCTCATGGCCCTACAGTTACCAGACACGGACAGGCATTTCCTTTACAGGGCATTATGGCGTAAACTCCCGACGGGACAACGCCAAGCAAGAATGAACCCGGGACAGGCCACCTGCCCTATTGATGGGGTGCCTGAAACCCACAAGCATCTCTGCACGGAATGCCGCTTTTTGAAAATAGCTTTTGACTGCATCAACAAGGCGTATGCGCCCATTGTGATTGAAGGCAACGCCATCTCTTCTGTGTCCACATTGGTCTAGGATACCCCCTCTCTTAGCTTGAGTACTGCGCCAGGACTTCTGGCCTGGTCGGCCATCGTGGTCAACTGGGGTCTGCGAACATCAGCACGGATTAAGGGTTTCACCGTCACGTGGGAAAACTTCCTGACTGGCTGGGTGAAAAAACTAGCCACTTGGCAACAATACCCTCTGAGGTGGCTGCCCACTGCTGAGCTTAGTATATTTACGGACTGCGTCCTGCAGCTTTTGGAGGAGGGTAAGTTGGTTCACCCCAACCTCTCCTGTTCTGCTAATTTGCCGAGGCCACGACGCACGGGCAATAACGCCAAGATGGCCAGGAAACTGGCTGCAAAGCAAGAGTTTGCCTCCCAACTGGAGGGAATCGTGGCACAAGGGCTGACCCAGATATATACGGACGGCTCATCAGAAAGGGTCCTGCCCATAGGGTATATTGGTGGATACGGAGTACATGTGCCGAACACACTGGATCTAGGGGCACCTATGCCTGCCCACCTGCCTCAAACAAATAATGCCACTGAGGTGTACGCAGTGACACAGGGGCTAAAAATTTTCCCACAAGCAAACTTGGCCCTGATGACAGACTCTGCCTTGGTCTACCTGGGAGCCACCGGCGCAGCGCGAATTTGGAAAATCCGTGGCTGGCACGGATCACACGGCCCCATACTACACCCCGAGCTATGGGAAGAGTTTCTTCAGCTCATCGCGGGCCACCAAGGTATACTGAGTTGGTACAAGGTCCCATCTCATGTGCAGATAGAGGGTAATGAACGTGCCAATGATTTGGCAGAATGGGGACGGCAACAAAACACGCTATACCCTGAACCCCCCGGGGACAGAGAGGAGGGCAGGGCAAGCACGGAAGCGAACCACAGCAAAGTGATCATTTTTTCACACAAACACCCATCCCCCCCCCGAGCCCGCAGAACGAGCAGGTTCACCCCCACCCCCAGTGGTGCAGGAACCCTCGACACCGCCGTGTGCGACACCGTCTGCTCCCATGTCAGGCACACAGTCAGACACACACAACATGGTGACACCCCTTGTGACACCTATTAGAGTACCGGTCAGTGCCTCCCCATTGTGCAGAGATACACCCGCCCGCCTGCTTTTGAATGAGCTGGACCTATGTCTCATGGATGAACCTGTAAGTCATCAGAGTGGCTCTCTCTCTGAGACCACCGTGTCTTTCGCCTCCACAGAGGATTACATTCAGTCTCAGGCCTCGCAGGACAGTCTATTCACGGTATCAGGGAGTGAAAACCATTCGGCCCCACGGCCAACCAAACGCGGGCATTCCAACACGCCTAGCCCGGTGCCATCAAGCCCCGCCTCAGTGGACATACACTCACACGGAACAACCATGTACTCACCCAGCATGCCGGCACGTTCCAACAGACAGCCCGTATACTCACCGCGGCAACCAGCATCGCCTCCGGCGCCAGACACGCCCAATTTCTGGCACTGCTCGATTTGTGACACTGATTGCTCAGGGCACTCCCCACCAGAGTCACCTACCACCCCGGACTCTGGCTGTTTTGAGATGTAGAGGCCTTCTCCCATGTCTGAATGAACATGCAACAGCACGGAGCCATAGGCCTGTACGGCTATTGTGTCTAGTCACGACCATGTACGGGACGTCGAGTTCAGCTCAGACGTCAGGACAACCGGGTTGTGATTACTACATGCCCACGCTCACTCCCCCGCCAAGTGACGGCGCAGAACCACTGCCGCCGAGCTTGACTCAATTGTGCAAGTTTTGAACGTATCCCCCCACATAGACAGTATGGGAGGCAGTGTGGTGTAGTGGTTAACATCGTCGACTGTCGTCACATAGATCGCCGGTTCGAACCCGGCCTGTAGCAGTGCTCCCCCCCACCGGCCTCCCCCGACCGGGGACTGGGGCCCCTCCCGTTGCTTTCTATTTTTTCTCACTGGCCTTATCTATTTTTTCCCCACTGAGCTGCTACAGCTCCCCCCTTTTACAATCATCAATTAGAAAAATGTGCCCAGGCGCCTGCAGCAGTGCGCCCCGCCACCGCCCACGCCCGATGGGAGGCTGCCACCCCACCCGTTGCTTGCCTTTGCCCGAGCTGCCGCTCCGCTTGATCCGCTTCTGGCAGCCCGGGCAGCGGGATTCGAACTTGGGACCAGCGAAGCTGAAGTCCAGGGTGCTTCCACTGAAGCACGGGGCACCTCACCCGCGATGGGATACCCCATACACACAGCCACATGGCACACATGCGTTTGCCACGCCCCTTGATTTTTCTGGTAATGTACATAGATAGTGGAGCACCCCAACCAAGAAGGGGACACATGGAGCCTGTGTGATTGAACTGCACATGCATGCACTGACGTGAAGAACATATGGTTGTACAACAGGCGGTGGTGGACGTCTGTACGTTTCAGCAAACCACCTTTATGGCCAACGGCGGTTGGAGCGTAACCGACGGCACAACCTTCTAATGCACGCCCAATCGACCCCCCTCCCCATTGTCAGCATCATCGCACACGCAATGGTCAGGCGCGGCGACCTGACTCACCGCAACGTTCGGGCGCGAATGAGTGATGGGGCGCCGCCCCGTTCCGCGCGCGCCACGTGCCCACCACATGCGACCTCACGTGCACTTGTCTTCGAGCGCAGGAGCAGGGGGCGGGGGGGGGGGGGGGGTGGCCCGCGTCCGTCTGCAGCGGTGCAGCGGGTCCAGAACACAACAAACGCAGTGGAGTGTGGGAGCGGGGGGGGGGGGGCTGGAGTCGCTAGACGTTTCCGCGATGGCGATGGCCACGCGGCAAACAACGGCCAACACGATGCCGATTTGGCGTCAGTGTGGCCGAGCCCATTGCCCAGTCGAGGAGTCCCGACGGGAGCGGAAGAGTAACCGACCGCGGCGGCGGGATAACCGACGGCGGTTGGATAACCGACGGCGGTTGGAGGGCAGCCGACGGCGGTTGAGGGCCGACGTTTTCTTGAAAAAAAAAGGGGGGGGGA